>JAVXUO010000175.1:0-29171 GCA_033065855.1 Escallonia rubra
TGGACAGGAATGTTCCATCTGAGGAGAAAGATGCTTCAGATGGGAGACTTGGGGAAACAGACCGATATGGGGGTCATTCAGCTGTGGGAGTGGCTTCTACCAGTAACAGTGATGGCAATGTTGTGGAAAATGTTGGGAAGTATGTGTATGGTAATTTACTTTCATTGTCAAGTTTGCCACCAGGGTTCAGTGGGTGGGACAATTTTCAAGAGATTTTCGAGGAAGTCTATGGGAATAGTGAGAAATTATATAGCTCGGGTAGGCTGTTACATGACATTGGCACAGAGGAAGATAGTACATCAACTACGTTCAGCAGGAGCCAGTCTCTTGGAAGTAGAGGATCTCTTATGCGTTCGAGGAAATCTGTGGAAATGACGAGGCCATTTCCGATGACTGATAAGAGCCGATTCATAAGCAGAGGCATTGGCGATTCAACTGTTGTAGGGTTTGATGAGAAAGATGAGCTAAACAAGAATAGTAGCGTATGCTTGGAAGAAAATCGTACACTGTTGGGAGCTCCATCTGTTCAACCAGTTGAATCAGAGGGGCTACCACAGAAACCAAAACAAAGTCATTGCAAGTGTAGCTTGAGTAGATTTGGCAGCAGGGTATCTGGCGGACCATTCCATGCACAAGGTTCTTCAACAAGTAAGTCACTGCGATTGATCAAATAAATTTGGTGCTTTATACTTCTGATGTAATTGATTTGAAATGTTGGCCTTGCTCTTTTCAGTATCAAGAATTCATTTGTATTGCCGTGAATATGGTTTGTCCTGATTGTTGAAGAGTACACGAAACGTACTTGGTCTACGTCTTTTTTTTTTGGCTCTAGCAGTTTTAACTCGTTAAGGCCTCAAGCTCCTTAGCGCATAAATTAGCCGTTTAGTTCGAGAACCACTTTTTCCAAGAGAATATTGGAAAGATTAGATGGTTGCAGGATCGACTTTTTGCTTATAAAGGTGAGACCCATTTGATCCAATTGCAAGAAATATCTGTGTTTTTCAAAACTCGAAGCAATAAGTATGGATAAAGGAAAGGATGTATTGTGCATTTGCATCGAGTGGCTATGTAAAGTTAACATCTATTTAGTGTAGTGTGAGGAATAACAATAGAGTGTCGCATGCGATCACGCACGGACGGAGGTCGATAAGATTAAAGTTTTCCAGCCATTAAAGGAATCAAGAGCACGTTTTGTCTCATAATGTTACAGGGGCCTATCCTTCCCCTTTTGGCTCATGTGGAAATGAGTAGATCTGCCTCCATTCGTTTGGAAAGCAGGAGAGGCAAGGTTGAGTAGGATGGTTGGGACTTGAAACGGGGTGGCAGATAGCACCATTATGCCTTTGGTAATGAGGGGAACAGACATCCTTGGGAAGAAATGGAGCACATCTATAAACTGAAGAATGACTTGTGGGGCTCACTACTTTTTTGTTTTTTGGATTTTCCATAGAATATCAATTTTGGCAGTCAGTAAATTTGAATGTAACTTGATCTAGAAAAAAATTACTTGTACATCGGTTGTGACTTGGGTATGCAGTAAGCAGCCGTCATTGATCCTCGAGAGCATTTTGGTAAGGAGCCGGAACAATTGCAATTGTTCCAGAAACTTTGTCAGTAACAAATTATCACCTGTTGTTGTTTCTCAGTCCCTTACGGGGTTATGGTGAAGATGTTTGGACGATTGACTGGTGAGCAGTTTGATGATTTGTTTGATGAGTTTGGAGGAGAGGATGACAATTTTTTCTGAATCTCAAAGACGAACCTTTGTCTCCAATGGCTCAAATTAAAAGAATCCAACTGTTTTAGGTGAATTTCCGCATCATAACTTCATAACTAGCATGTCACCGAGCACTATCATGTGGATAATCTCGTCTGACTTAGTTCGGACGCCGGGGGGGGGGGGGGGGTTAGAGGGGGTGGTGTTGTTGTCAGCAATTCTGTTGTCTGAATATATAGCGATAGTCAAAGAAAGATGTTTATAGCAAGCTGAATATATAGCAGCAGCTCTTGACCACCCATCGATTGGAGGGTTCTTAACATGGCTTTTGAAACACATCCACTAAGAGCTTGTCGGCTTGGGTGCCCATAGTTTTTTGGCAGATTTTCAGTGTAAAAGAACATTTCTAACATACACAATCAATCAATATTTTGCCTGCGCATGTCTATAACAAAAATGCCTCATTGTTTGATGAATTTTAGTGGCTTACGTTATTTACGCATTATGATATGAGTTGTTTATATGATTTTGTCTCTCCCTTCAGTTTCTTTCAGATGACATTAAGTGACAATATCTCCTTGTGCGCTGTGTCATCAGAGTCGTCGGATGGCATGCTGCTTTTCTTCCTCGGGATCGCTATGGGCATATCTGCAACGGTTGTAGCAAGAAAAAGAGAAGTGGAGAAGCTGCAAGAGCTGTTGAGACGGACCGAAAATTTGGTCGAAGATTTACAGGAGGAGCTTGAGATGAAAGATATGGTAACTGTAAAGGAGTTTGCTAATGAGAATTATCAATCCCAGGGAACAAACCATCATGCCTCCTACAATAAGGAAGTCGATACGTCGTCCTCTTTACAAAAACTTGATGAACCCATCAACAATGATGTCAGACAGCCAATTGATCAGAAAGAAGAGAACCCCGAGTTAATGAGCAAAATTGAGGCAGAGCTTGAAGCTGAACTGGAGAGGTTGGAACTAAACTTGCAGGCATCTAGTTTGGAGACAATTTCTGATTATGTTGAGGTATGCACACATTCAAAGTTTGAACTGCATATGTAATGTTATATGGAAACTGCATCCAATAGTATTTTCTTTTGTAACTTCATATATGTTCTTTTATTATTTCTTGTCACTGCTTTTCAAAACAAAAAGACAGTCGTGGTCTAAGTTGCAAATGTGTTTGAAACTGGTGCCCAATTTGCGTAAAGCAAGTAATGCTATTACAGTGTGAAAACTTAAGCGCATGGCTTTACTTCTAAATCAAACGAAACTAATGTAACTACAAATTTCAAATATTTTGTCTAAGTTGTTTGTATGGCTCATGTGTACTTGTCATATTGTTTCACCAGTTACCATGAAATCAATTATTGGTCCATGCAAAGGTAAGTCTCTCCTGATCTAGGTGATCTATCCGCAAATTGCATTGGCAAGACTGTAATTGTTTCATCCACAAATTGCACTGGCAAGACTGTAATTGTTTCAAATGTTTTATTGTAGCTTGATCCAGATTTTCATGTAGATGTGGTTCAAGGAGACTTGAAGCTAGATGTGGGCAGAAGGCAACCTGGTGGCCCATTTGATTCAGAACAAGATACGAGTGGGACTGCAAACAATCACACTGATATGGCTAATTATGCAGTTTCTCCTTGGCAGCTGAGCTTCCGTCTACACGAGGTGATTGAATCGAGGCTTCAAGCACGCATCGAAGAGCTTGAGACAGCTCTTCAGAACAGCCAAAACACGGTGCCTTTTCTGGAATCCCAGAATGTAAGCTCTCGCTGGGGCTTTGTACGTAGTGAAGTGGGATCTTCATCTACTCCGGAAAGTCCCAACTTTGTAGGTGAAGACAATGAGAGAAGCCGGCCCTTGGCAGCTAATATGTCCAGGGAAAGTCTAGATGTATATAATGTTGCATGCAGAGAAATGAGCAGGATGACAGAGACCAATCAAGATGCAGATGCATTGTCTAATGGTAACCATGTTGAGGGCCAAGATTGTGAGGAAAATGATTCCTTCGCAGAACAGGGATGGTCGACGGAGCTTGGTTCACTATAAGATCAGAACATGGGAGAGCAGATGAAGATAAAGGATGAAGCTTTGGGAAAGGTTTTGACAAAGAAGGGCAGGTTCTGTGTAGTTTTTTATCATGCATTATACTATAGTTGATGACCAGCAAATGCTGGAAGAAAGGGAATTTAGAAGAAAAGAAAGAGAGGGAAAACTCTATATCAAATACAAGTCATGATTGGCTGATGACTTGGCAGTTCCTCCTGTACAGATTCATACCTGTATACTGTATATTTAAAGTCTATTTCATGCAAGCATTTGCAGCAGCTTGATTGTAACCAACAAAAA
Source organism: Escallonia rubra (assembly GCA_033065855.1). NCBI lineage: Eukaryota > Viridiplantae > Streptophyta > Magnoliopsida > Escalloniales > Escalloniaceae > Escallonia > Escallonia rubra. Next base: position 4,072 of record JAVXUO010000175.1, read on the forward strand.
AAAAAAAATTTGCAGCAGCTTGATGGGCATTGAGTCATGAATTTTCGCTAAGACCCAAGGGTACCCATAAAGATACCCAATCAGCAAATTTGCTTGAGCATTATCACACTAATCAGTGTGAGAATTGAGAGAAAAAAAGGGGCTTCCGTTTGGAATCCGTGTCCCAAAAATTTCTATGATGCATTCTTAATGAACGATCAGAAGTGACTATCAAAAAATTACTAGTAAATGACCAATGAAGTCATATCGGTGAGTCCCCGGGTAAAACCGCCAACAATATTGCAGATATTTTGCTATATTTGGCGGTAATTTTTTCTCTTTTGATAAACTAAATTTCAATCATTTGATGGTAATAGTTGCTAGGAATATATGGTGCATTTCAAACCACTGGAATGCATCCAATAAGTGATTTGTTTATCTAGAAACATCATGATTTGTTTATCTAGAAGTTATGCAATAGGATTTAGCCCCATTAGCTCATAAGGAAACGTAATTTAGTTCTCCCCTTTTTGCCATTTTTCCTACCAAACAGACCACTTATATGCTGCTGCTTTCCTATACCTCAAACCCTTGACAATATTCAGCCTGACTGAGTCTTTCTTTCAAAATTGGCTCTGTGATCAAAACCATAAACAGGTAGAATATATGGAAAAGAAGCTAAAGCTATAGAATTTCCCAAACTTGAGAGATAACTGGCAAGCATCAGACCATGTTTGAATCGATTCAAACGCCAGGTAGTGGAATAGCAGAGAAACAACCCCAAGTGCATATTTTAAGTCGAGCATTGGCAAGAAAGTATGGATGTCAATGCTGCAGGAACTACGAATTCATCCAGGTAAGCTCAGAAGTTTTAGTTCGTTAACTAAAAATCACGTATACTGATAATCAATGGCAATGTGCCTCAGAACTAGTTCCTCACAGAACTTACAGAGGAAATATTTTCTTGTGTCTAAGATAAACCAAGAAAGTGACGTACAAAATCACACATGATACTCCAGTTATCATAAGTATCCATGCGAATAAGGATGGGTCATCAAAAACCGAGTCTGCAAAGTTCATTCCAAAGATCCCAGTTACAACAGCGAAGATCGTTACCACAAAGGTAGCTGCTGTCAAAAGCAACTCGTATTTTATGAGCTGATTCTGAACACTGCCCTGTTCACATATGCCAACAGACGACAATCTTTAAAATTAATGGTGGAAGTTCAAATCAAGGCAAGGAAGTGACATCCAAACCTAAAAGCTTCCTTACCAGAGTAATGTTGATCAAATCCTCTGTATCATCGATATATTCTTTAAGCTGCATCACCATAAGATAATGAAAAGGAACTTTAATAAGTTTCAAGGTTGGTGTTTGCATGGTAAGATAAAATTATCCTAGGTGCTTATTTAAAGACATTGTTGTGACAAACTCAATGCCTCCACTCTGTACCACCATTTGTGAAGAAGAAGCACTTTCAAACATTATAATTTTTATTACCGATAACAAATTGTTGAGAGTATTGTCGCTGAATACGAAATATGCTTCGAGCAACATTTCGAGTTGATCAATGTTTTCCCTCCCAATAGATGAACCCACTACACTTCCATGTTTGCTTGAACTAATACTGCTGAAATCCCTTTGCAATTTCTGGGTTCCACTGATTGACCCCACAGGTGAAGTAGGCGCAGATTTTGACACCACTCTGGCCCCACCTAGAGTATCAGTTTGATCATAGAAGTCACTGTTGGTGTAAGCCTCCCTTCTTTGTTTCTTTTCTGTCAAGTACATCTCAGCCATGTCTCCATCGTCATCCATAAGATGTTCAATTTCATCACAGACCTGGAAATTTAATATAAACGCTAAGCCAAAAATGGTAGATAAAATGTTGTTAGGCCGAAAGGAATTTGATTAATCATTTTTACCTTCTGCACTCGTTGAGTCAAGGCAAGGAGGTGGCCTTTGAATCTGCGCACACGTTCTAAATTGAGAGTGCTGATAGATGATGCTAGTTCATCAAGCACGGGATATATCTCCAATTCTAATTCTTTCACCTATGACAAATCCATTAAACATTTCAGTTTTACAACATTAATATTCAAAGCAGCTTTTAACACTAAGGTTTCAGCAGCAATATTTTTACACGATGAAATCTTCATGATAACAAGATGGCTAACAAATGTGACAAACATTTACCAGAAAACCCATCAGGGGTTCATAATCAGAAACCATACCTCCAATAGATGCATGGTTGTACATGTGTCTGTCAAAAGCCATGACACTGCTCTTTAAACTGTGGTTTTAAAAAATGCAAGAAGAACGAGAAAGCAACATGACTGGCATGACAGTTCATGTCATTAATTCGATACTACATCAGGCATTCGCCCCAAGGCTAAGTTTCACATCAGCCCTTATAATTAAGGCCTCATCCAGATGGAACACAATAGCTACTCTGATTATTATGATTTTAAATGATGATGGGTTCAGCACGCTTCCATTAGTTTACATAACCCTAACACAAGTTAATGTCTACCTGAGCATCAAGAGACATGCATGTTATTTCCAAAGCCAGCTCCAATGCCCTGAATTCGAAAGGCAGATCATCTGAAACAAATCAGCACAAAGAACGAGTCACTCCTCAAATATTATGTTCTGCAATGATATAAGGGCCTATGATTATGTGCGTCTATATTTGTGGGGAGAATTCCACAAATAAATATTGTGGCTACTTCCACACCCTTATGCCTATTTTTGCAACCAAAATTTTCTAACATAGGGGGTAGAACGGCTATGTGGGCTGCATATCCTCCTCCATAATTACCAGCCTGCCCGTACAGAGAAAAAGGGAAGAAGGTGATAAATTCACCGTTAAGATCTGTAATATCATGCAAGGAATTCTTTTGGATTTAAATTCTACTTCTGTCGCATTCTTACAGATTTGCAGGCTCAGTTCACTCAGTCAACAACAAAGTTCTCCCCATCTTCAGACCAAATCCTAAAAACGACGCTTCTCGACTGTCGAAATCTAGAAACGGGTTATCAGATGTAGTTACTTCTAGAGACGGTTGTTTTCAAAAGGTTGGACACGACACGAGACATAGAAGAACAAAAGTAATTGAGGTGCTCTCTATGCTCCACAATTCACTTATATAGTCAAGAAGATGGCAGGTATCAGTAAAGTTACACGGATACATTATGAAAAGTGTCATTATCCAGAATTTATATCATTTCCTCTTTATTCGTGGAAGCAAAATAGAGCACAAAATGATGCCATAGACTTTAAAGCATTCATGTTTAGCAAGACCAGTATATTACCAGAATGATCTTTATTTGTCTCAAGACGTTTGCACAACTCTGATGTGTACTGAGCTACACATCCATCCAAAGAGTTCCTTAAAATAACCTCATCAGCTGTGATGATACATCTAATCTGTTCAAGACTAACCACAATAGCCTTCTCTCTACCCAATATTGAGGACGGATATATGAAGAGGGGATCCAACAGGCGAAGATCTCTGGCTGGCAAAGAGCAATGCCTCATTACAGTGGCCTTATCAAGCTCCAAAACCTTTGAGTTTCCACTCGGATCAATCTTTGTCCAAGAACGATATGTATGAGCATGACCTCTCTTTTTCAGGCCTGGAAAACCAGGTCCACGAACGTTATTGAACCCCTGCCCATCTGCATTACACCTCGAATAATTATGCGAAAAAACAGACTGGGGAACAACGGATCGGAGAAACGGAGCTCGTGATTCTGCCATTGGCTTTTACTTTGTTCCTTTTTCAAGTTTAGGTCCAAAACTATACAGTGAAGAGATGTCTGCATCAGTACGAATCCAAATTCTCCCAATTGACAATGCCGCCTTTCTATGCACAAGCCGAGAGTTAGTTTTAGAATCTCACAGCTATTGACAGTGATGGAAGATTACGTTTTCTCTGCATTTCTGAAGTGTAACCTAACCCAACACAAAATAATGAACAAACAATGCATCAGTTTGTAATCATCATTCAACAAACAGAATTACAAGTCCCACAATCACAATAATGGTCTGGTTGCTCTAATATAATCATCTCCATTTCTTTTCTTTTTATGGATAGCCATAAAGAAGCAATGTCAGCTCCAAATTCAGAAGCAATAAAATTTTCAGTTGAGGAATATTTCGCAGAATCAAATCCCATGAGATCCTTCATCCTTGTTTCTCTTTTTCTTTCTTCTTCTATATAAGTATTCATTATCATTGGTGTATAGAAGATAAAGGGAGGGGAAGGGATGTTCTGGAAATATCTTTGCCCAGCTGGAATCGCAAGGAATTAAATTTTCGCGAATAATATCGTATACTAGAAAACAAAATAATTTCAACTCTTATTTTGGCAACCAATAGAGAAGAACTACCCAAACAGTCGATCGATCCGATTCAACAGTCTATAAAGAGCACAAAATTCAATAAGACACCCGAATGAAAATTCTCCAGAAACAAGTGAACGAATTATGCACATCCACCACAGAGAAAACGTACAAATGAAGCAGGCTATCCAGTCAAACACTGCAAAATAGTAATCCAATAGCCTAAATTTTCACAATATACTTGTATAGTACCAATTCCATTGATATGTAACCAATGACCCAGCAGATAAAAAGAAAGCCACCAGTGTAATTACACCAAACAAGACAAACCCATCCAACAAATTTGGATTATTCGTGTACTTTTATGCAACATCTACAAATACCCAAATAGTCACAAAGATTAGAGAAAAGTTACAAACAAACCTCATGAAAGAATTATTGATTTTCAGACCGACGCTAGATGGGAATTTCCACAGAGGTATGCAGTGCAGAGGAAGGGATATTATTGAGGTTCTGAACACGTCATGACGGGGTAACAGACGAAAACTAAGAGCAGCAAAGACTATCAAATAATTGCCATTACTGAGGGTGATGGGTGCAAGAGGTTGAGTTAGCCCGTGTGGCTTTAATGGCCTTCAATGGGGTGCCGACAAAAGATCTTTTGTATGGTAAAACCTCAAAAACTAGGAAATGTTTTGTGGCTGTGCCTGGATTATAGGAACCAGGTGCTACAACACAAACAAATACGTCGCTAAATAAATTTTAATGACGAAGGTTGCAACAAAACAAAATAACATTTAGTGATAAATGAGCGCCGCCAGAGTTGTTACACATCCTTACTATAGGGCAACTAATACTGAAGTTTGTGGGATTGACAACTAATACAAACTCGTCGGTAAGAAATATGCAATCAATATACTCAGTCTCTCCTACACTTCACACATTCAGTACTCGTGTCTATTAACGGTCGAGTATAGCTAGATTTATTACTCGTCGGCTTACTTCTTTTTGATCACCCATCACTATATCCAAAATTTTAAATATTTATCACGATACATCATTCTCACATGATTTTGGCGCATATTTATCCAATTCTTTTAAGCCATTATCCAAATGTAAAAAAAAGTGAAAAAAAAAAACTCCAGAAACTGGTTTTTTTTTTCACTTTTGGTTTTTTTTTCTTAGACCACCACCACCACCCTCCCACCGCCGGCAGCCACCTCAGGCGACCACCGCCGGCCGCCGGCGACCACCGCCGGAGACTGCCGGCAGCCACCTCCGGCCGCCGGCCACCACCACCACCACCGGCCACCACCTCCGGCCGCCGGCGACCACCGCCGGCGACTGCCGGCAGCCACCTCCGGCCACCGGCCGACACAAATAACGACTGCCGGCAGCCACCTCCGGCCGCCAGCCACCACCACCACCACCGCCCACCACCGCTGCACCCCACCACCGCCACCGCAAACCACCAAAAAAAAAAAATCAAAATAAAAAGGGTTACCAAACACCAAAAAAAAAAACCTCAAAAAAAAGGGGTTATCAAACACCCACTTGTTTTTATAAAAAAAAAAAATTAAGCTGCTCTTTAAAAAACTGCTCTTTAAAAACTGAAAACCAAAAAAAAAATTTGTCAAACGAACCCTTAGTGATGTACTTTTTTAGTTATACCTCCAGGTGGTTGATGAGGCCAAATTTTTCTCTCTCTTTTTTTAATTTTTTGTGGTTTGGACTTTGGTAAAGGACTGGCAAATGGAGTACAAGAGAATGGGCCTTTAATTAAGCCAGACCAAAATAACTGGGCCCATATACCCCGGCACAGCCTGTCCACCCTCGGCCCAACCATAATAATTTTTAATGATAAAAATCTATAATTAAAAAACTTTATAATTATTTATCGCTATATATGTTTTAGCCCATTATCTCCTTTGTTTGAGGAATAATAATAAACCATTTAATTCCCCTATATATATGTTTTAGCCCATTATCTCCTTTGTTTTAGCCAAAACACAACTGCTGCCATCTACATACACGTCTTCTTATTCTTTTCCAATAACTGCCTCCTCTCTCAATTGCTTTCAACTTCAGATTCCTTCTCCATGTATTCTCAGTTCATCCATATGCTTCCCAGCTCATATCTTCTCCTTCTGTTTGCTCTTTTCTTAATAGTATTTTTGGTGCAATCACTAATTCACAACATCCTTAACTTATTTGACACCACGACAGGCTTATAAGATGTACGATCAGCTGAGCTTAATATTGTCATTAATTTACTTGGTTGAGAAGGAGCAGGCAAGCAACCTGTATTTGGGCCACTGAATATCAGGAATCATTTGGTTTTAAGGGCTTGAATTTCTCTCTCTCATTATTGAGTATAATTGTATTATGCACATTTCTTTTCCTTCTGTACGTTTGCTCTTTTCTTAACAGTGTTTTTTTGTGCAATCACGTACTGATTCACACCATTCTCGTTTGAAACGACAGGCTTATAATTAAGATGTACGCTCATCTTAATATTGTCATTTATTTGGTTGAGTGTGTCGTGCTTGTGGGTATGGGTGTGGGTGAAGTGGGATGGGTGGAGGATGTGGTTAATATTATGCGATGGTGGAGACTCTCTATGGGGCTGTATTTTGCTATTTGGTGCGTGTGGTGGCTAGGTATGTGGCGGCGGTAGGGGGTTGTGCGGAGGCGGGGGGCCAAGCATGCTGTCTGCGTCTGTGTTCATGTGTGTGGGGGGGTGGGCGGGAACGGGAGCGGGAGCGGGATCGTCGTAGGAGTGGTGGGTTGTGTGGTGATGGAAGTGTTAGGCAGAAGAAGGTGGGGCTGCGGGGGGAGGCGTGGGTCGCTTTGAGTATGATCTATCCGGGGGGGGGGGGGGGGAGTTTGGGGTGGGTGGACGGTGTGGGGCTGTGCAGTGAAGACTGGGGCGGGCATGTGTTTTGCGGGGACATGAATGGCGCAAAAAATCCAAAAGTGTGTGTTTTTTTTTTTGGTTGGGTGGGGGGGAAGGAGTTTGGGGGGTGTGACTGTGTGAGGGTATGGATTAGAGCTGTGTCTGTGCATGCTTAATAGTAGTAGTTATCTATTGCAAGAATTATTAGTCTTCGTACAAAATTATTTTATTTTAACAAAAAAATTTGACTGCTACCCGGATTGTATAAAGATTTCATGTACACCGATATATAATGGTCATTAAATATTTTTAGCGGCTCTAATTTAGTGACGCTAAACAAGTGATGTTAGGAATTATTGTTGAAAGTGTTAATGAAAATGTCACTAATTACATTTAGCAACGGTTAGATATTATTTACAAAGAGTTGTAACTATCTTCTTACAAACAGGACAGCAGTCAATTTCTTTTCCCCTTTTATATACAGTAGTAAAAAGAATCACAAAATTATTTCCCCAAATACTTTTAGGTACTTTTGTACGGAGAGTGGACTTAACTTTTGGTTCAAGGTCTCAAGTTTTTTTGTAAACATGTTTCGTATTAATGACATGGCGTCAGACTACGTAGTTTGGTGTTATGAGGCTACAATGTTTCTTTGAAGAAAGAGTTAAAACACACAAAAAAAAAAAAAAGGAAAAGAAAAAGAAGAGAAAGATTTGACATAGTTGAAAACAGAGAAAATGTTGTAAACTCTTTTACCATTTGGATAGGAAAAAACTAAAAAGATTCATGAAAGAGTTGGATCACCTGGTAAATTGGTCACTATGCTTAATTTTAGTTTATCAACCATTATAAATTGAGAGATTTATTTATTGTGTGATTATCGCGCATCTGAAAGAGTACACAGCTCAAATGCAGTCTCTCTTATGCGAGCTCTTGAGGAGGTTTGATTTGATGACTTGCGGAAGCTTGCTTTTTAAGTAAGTTAGTTTCTTCTTCGAAGGTTGCGGTTCATGATGTATATTATTCTTTTCGTTAAAACATATGCCTTCCGATTTCTTTTAGTTATTCAAATACTTTTAAGTACTTTTTAGTTATGATTACAACTATGTAATGGACGAGGACAACACAAACACACACACAAATACGTACAAAATAATAAATCCTTTTTACATTTAGAAAGATTTGGATTTACCTTGCGCGAATTATTAAATCTTGCAACGTAAAATTACTGTTTTGTATCTAATAAAGTGTATTGGCAACGTAAAATTACTACTTAATATCCAATCAAGTGTCATAGCCATTTTGAAGATCTCTGCTTTTTTGACAATTTATTTTACTATATGATAATTGTATTTCATTATCCCGTGCATAGCACACGGGCTTTTAACTAGTTACATTTCATGATATTCTTCTAAAATATGAATTTTGTCAACAAAAAAAAAATTATTTCAAGACTGGCGCCAAAGACAGAAGTTAGTTATTTTTGGAATATGAAAATTTCCTCAGGAAAAAACGGAATGCCCTCCATATTTTCAAGAAGATCTTTGCCTAGTCTCATCCTCCCCAAAACCCTAATTCATCTTGATTCTACCTCTACATAGCCAAAATAGTTACGACATAGATTTACCACTTTTTGTGTAAAGACTGCTCATTGAAGCTAATTGACAGAGGTAAATCCGGGACCAGTATAATGGTTTTTAGTTTTTAACCACCTTCAAATGTTAATTGATCACCACTTTGTCGATTTGTTTACGATATTTTGGTAATTTATTCAATTGGCAAAATTGTTTGGCCAATTTTGTAGGTATTGCCTGGTGGTGAGAAGGGTTGCCGCCGATTGCCGGCGCCGCTCCCGGCAATTCTAGTGAAGGCAGGCGGTCGGGATTGGCAAGGCGTTGACAGAATTAAGAGGGTAATTTTTTTTATTGGTGAGATGTTTCCCCCAGTGCTTATGTTGGTAATTAATCATGTCAATACTTTTGTTTTTGGAAATTTGTGTATTTGTATTCTGTTTTTTGCAAATGATCACCATCCTCAATCCCATCAACCCCACCCTGAAGAGAAATCTAAGAATTAGAGGAATGTATAAGATTGAGATTAATTCAAGGAGGTTTATGAAAAGGGCTAGACAAGTGCACGAGGCTCATGAAGTAGATTGCATAGGATCGCTATGAATGTATAAGATTGAGATTAATTCAAGGAGGTTTATGAAAAGGGCTAGACAAGTGCACGAGGCTCATGAAGTAGATTGCATAGGATCGCTATGAATGTGATATTGGAATTCCACAAACTAAGAGCAGAATGCGTATTGTAACAAAGCATGGAGTATAAGATTGTTATTGATTTGAGACAAGTCCAAGGGCTTAAACACCTTCATAAAATGGTATTCCTGATAGAAAATTTGAGCAAGCTTGTTTACAAAAGAGATTTGAGAACAATTCATATGGTGGTGTGACTGATATTTAGACCAGATAATGATCTTCATGTTATTTATTTAACTTGTTTTCTTAATGCGTTTAGCTTTCTTTCCTTCTCAGACGGTATCTCTTTTTTTGTTCATATACTGATTGATGGAATGTTATTTACACATAGTTCTTCTTTTCAAGATTATATTAGCTTGTTAAGCTTTTCAGTTAGGCTATTATTTACTTGTTCTGACTGGGCAATACCATTCACCTCATGCTTCCTGCAACTTCTGTTTTTAGTACTCTCACCACGCCATCAATATTGCATTACTTCCTATGTACAACAAACCTGATCTAATTGTACAACTAAGCTGCTTTTCTAGAGGTTCCTTTCTTTTTTTCTTGCATCCAATTAAAAGGGACATTTCTTGTAGGATATGGTCTACATGTATGTGTGTGTGTGTGCGTCTTAATAGTTTATACTTTATAGTGGTTTCATACTAATTTCAGTTATGGGCTCTGAAGATGGAACTGGAAGTAGAAAGAATCCAAGAGTAGGTGTAGAAGCTTCTAGGAGTAAAGATGATGCACTTCCCCTGCAAATTTCACTCGTGGATTCTGATCATGATAGTCGGAGAAGAAGTAATGATACGGAGAATACTGTAAATGAAGGTCCACCTAGCCCCGCCAAGAGGCCGCACTCTTCCTGTTCTGTCTCTTCATGCTCATCAGAGTCCTCATCGGAATGTTTCTTCCAAACGGATCCACAAACACTTCCGAAGTCCTGCAGATCCCCTCCTGCCTCCCCAAGAGCTCATGGGGGAGACCCAAGTTTGCTTAAAGATGACAAAAATGATACTTCCAGTGACAACTCCTCTAAATCAGAAGAACCTGATAACTGGTCTCCGGCTGCCACGTCCTCACCAGTTTCTGATATCACGCATGAATCTTTGATGCAAAGCATGTCACCAACACAATTCCCTCCTATCCAAGTGATGGAAAGACCTGGAGATTTCGATCCTAACAGGATTCCTTCTTCAGTTTTTGCTAGTAAATCATCCACACCAGTGGAATGGAGTGTCGCCTCCACCGAGTCATTATTCAGCATTCACATTGGGAACAATAGCTTCTCCAGGGATCACGCTTTTATGTTCAAGTCTGGCGAGTTGACCAAGTCTGGTGAACTGAACAAGTCTGCTGAGTTGGGAAGGTTCACACGACAAACTCCAGCTGTGGTTGGAGGGGAAGGCGAAATAAAGAGTTTGGATGTGGGAAAGGGTGCGGGTGTGAGGAAGAAGTTTGGAGCATCAGATGAATTGATGAAGGTTGTTCCAGAAGACACTGTTTATGATTCAGGCGAGGTAAAACTACCTCCTTTGGGAGGGTCTTGGAATTCTCCTCATGTCAACCACCGTTCTGATGGAAGTGGAGCCAGCAGCCAATCTTTTGCCTTTCCGATGTGAGTTCTGCAATTCCACTATTTCTCCTTCGAATAATAGTTTTGGATGTTCTTTACGTTTCTTCACTTCCCTCAGCATCGACATGAAATTACGTGTGTGCATTGTGGACATAAACGAACAGACATTAATTCAGTATGCATCTAGGATGTATACATGAATTTGTCAGTATATATTCGTTCTCAAGTCTATCTGATACATGCACATATATACATGTACGCATTTACATTGCTTGAATGTATCATGTATTTGCAGACTTTCTTTCTTTTAGAGGCTACCACAAAAGCGTGTCTGCGGCTGTGTGTATTAGTCTGTGCATGTAACCAAGAGATGACCTTTCGTCCACATGTATACATGTATGTGACACATGTATTCATACTGACATGAAGTTCACAAACCTAGTATATACCCTTTGTATTGCAGAAAGAAGAAGTGTTGTGCATATCCGTTGTGCCACTGTTCTAACTGTAGCTGGGCGTTCTGCTACTGTACATGGCCAAGCTGCTCCTGTAAGTGGCCAAGCTGCCGGTGTAAGCCAAGCGGGCCAAGCTGTTGCTGTAAGTGGCCAAGCTGGCCTGGTTGCTCTTTTAGGTGGCCAAAATGGCTAAGCTGCCGCTGTAAGTGGCCTAGCTGTCCAAGTTGGTGCTGCAAGTGGCCTACCTGGCTAAGCTGTAAGTGCCACTGTTCAAGTTGTAGCTGGGCGTTCTGCTACTGTTGGAATTGTAAACGGAAAAGCTCTTGTTCTTCTTCTTATGATGAGACGTATGCTTTTCTCTCCCTCTCTCTACCTACATTGTTTGTCAACTAAATGTTATCTTACTATTTGTTAATTTGTGTTTCTTCCCCCTTTCTCATATTTTATTCTTACAACTAGCATTATTCTATATGTATCTGCATACATAATTGCATCTTTATTGTTTGTGTACTTTCCTTTTTCCTTTTCCTAGAGTTTTCCAGCTTTGCAAATTGGAAGTAAGTTCTTTATGTTCATTGCAGTTTGACGGATGGTGGGAGAACTGCTTCAGGAATGGGTTCACCTGAGAAGCAGTGTTCGAACCCACCAAGCTCTGAAAAGACGCCAAAGGCCAGGCCCAAGAAGTCGTGGCATTGGTGGCGGTGGTGCCCGAGGTGGCACTGTTTTCCTCGTTGCTCATGCTCCTGTCGTTGCTCTTCATGCAGTTCTCCTTGCTGAGAAACCAACTGCTCCACATTCCTAGCCACCTCCTTCTGTTTTGGCTTGTTTAGACTGCCACGCTAACACATTCAACAGATGCTTGGAATTGAGAAGAAGATTTGAATCCCGTGCCAACAAATTATTTCGAATCATCATATATATCCTGTCACGCTGAAGGCTCCTAGGTGTAGTCGTTCCTTTTCAATTCTTTCAACGTGTTAAGAAAGAAAGAAGGTGCTGAGGAAGGGTATGATTTAGGACTGTCCATACGCGGGGAGTTGAAGAGAATGTACATTATTCTTTTGCATTGAAAATTTTTACCGATATATTTTTCCAGGTAGCCAACGACAGCTTCCTAAATCTCATCAGCAATGTTTTTCCTTTATGAACTGAGTAGACAATTCAACTGATTATCCCAGTTGCGCGTAGCAGTTTTTCAAGTTCTTTCTCTGCTGCATACTGCATAGGGTGCCATACTGCCTGGGCATATCTACACATTCAACAGAGATGGTCCATAGTCTCAGGATGTTGATCACAATAAAGCACGACCATCTACTGATGCAATGCCCCATGTCTTCAACCTGGGAGTTTCTTCACAACAAAGGAGCCATAGAATAGAGGCACAAACAGAAATGCTATCTGTTGAGCAAACAAGATCATCTGCACAGTGGACCTAAGGTTTATGAGCTCTAAGCATATCTTATATACTCTCCATATGTGGTCAGTTGCCCTTTAGTTTGATCACCTTGATGTTTCCTTTAGGCGATCTTAAAGTGTAGCGAGTCCGCGATCCCACATGGAGCTTTCGTCCCAAGTGGACCAACCAACCCCGCCGATCACCTAGAAGAAACACTCTTTTGAGTCTGACCAGCCACGTTGACGAGCTAGCCACTTGTGCGTTGACTGACCGCCATGTCAGTCTCCTGCTCACTGCCAAAAAAGTCCAGCTGGCCCCAAAAACATTGTGCTCCAACTTAAACGACAAAATTTTGTGGCTACAAGTTTTTATTATCGAATAGGAAAATTCAAAACAAACAAACGGGTAAATTCGGTTGTTTTTATTACTTTCAGTTTATATATTTTTTTACAGTCGATTGACATGCGTAATACTAATGAATAACTCTCTTTGTGACTATCGTTCAATTAGCCGCAACGAGAAGTATCGCTAAAATTTTTCTAGAAGTGCCACTAATAAGCTAGGCGAATAAGGGATGGGAGCAAAATTTCCTAAGGGCAAATGAGAACACGCCATTTTTTTCCACAGGGAAGAACTGAGTCAAGTCTCCCTGAAGAGGAAAGATGAAAGTTCTTCCTGTCTTCCTGTTCCAAGAGCTCTTTTATGCCAAAAATTAAGAAGACAGTTCCTTAGTTCCCTGTCAGACACGCACAAACAAACAAGGGGGATTTAATATTGGGGAAACTGGGATTTGTTTTCTGGGAAAAAAAATGCAGTCAATGGGGAAACAAGCAAACCCAGTTGCTAAAACCATGATTTTGTTTTGTGTGTATTTTCCTTTCTCATTTTTCTTTTCAGTTTCTGGGGAAATGTTTCTTGAGAAAATGGTTCTTTTGCAATTCAAGAATTCTATTTCCGATCCCTCTGGGCTACTCTCCAGCTGGAAACCAGAAAGTTCCAATTACTGTTCATGGTTTGGTGTCAATTGCAGCTTGGGTTCTAGGGTTTTAGGGCTGAAGATAGCTGGAAATGGCTGCTATGGAGGTAATACTTCTTCTCGTTATAAGTATTCTGAGTTTACTACATTGCATGGTATTGGAATTAGAAGAAATCGTTGTGATGGAAATGGAAAGTTAGCGGGGAAGTTATCTCCTGTTATTGGAAAGCTTACTGAACTTAAGGTTTTATCACTTCCATTTAATGAACTTAGCGGTGAACTTCCTGTTGAAATCTGGGGTTTAGAAAATCTTGAAGTTCTTGATCTTGAAGGTAACATAATTACAGGGAAATTACCGAGCGAATTTGCAGGTTCGAGGAAATTACGGGTTCTTAATCTTGGATTTAATGAAATAATTGGGCAGATTCCGGGGTCCCTTTCAAAATGTAGGGGGTTGCAGGTTTTGAATTTAGCTGAAAATCAAGTGGAGGGGTTGGTACCTGAGTTTCTTTTTAGTTTCAAGAAGTTGAAAGGGCTTTATTTGTCGTTTAATCGGTTAGTTGGGTCAGTTCCGGATGGATTGGCTAAGAGTCGGTATCTTGAGCATTTGGACTTATCGGGAAATTTCCTAATAGGGAAGATTCCGCGTAGTTTAGGAAATTGTAGCCGTTTGAGGACGCTTTCGTTGTTTTCTAATGCATTTGATGGTGTGATTCCTCCTGAACTTGGTCGCCTTCGAAAGCTAGAAGTGTTAGATGTTTCGGGAAATAAGCTTGCTGGATCTTTACATGAAAACTTGTTCAGAAAGTGCGTTGGATTGGAGGGAATGATGGTTGATGTTAGCGATAACAGAGGACCTGGTCAAATTCGATCAAATCTGGATGTAACGTATGGATCTCTTAAACTTTTGGATGCCTCCAGAAACATGATTTTTGGACCACTACCTCGATGTCTTGGAGATTTAAGATCGCTTCTAGTGCTGAACTTGAGTGGGAACAAATTACATGGTCAGATTCCAGTTGATCTCAGTCACTTGAAGGATCTTAAGTATCTGTCATTGGCTGGTAACAATTTAACAGGAGCCATACCTTCATTATTCGCGCAGTTACACTCTCTTGAACATATAGACCTTTCATCAAACTCTCTTTCTGGTAAGATTACACAAGGTCTGGTCAACTTGGAAAACCTGACTGTTCTCTTGCCGAAAAACATTAAGCTGTTGGAAAATATTCCCTTGGATTTGGCAAAAATGACATCACTCAGTGTGGGGGATGCCTTGGGGGATGCCGCATCTAATAACTCGTCTGAACCGTTGCTGCCAGGCAGTAAGGTGATGAATGGCTGCATCTTCATTGGGAGACGTTTTCTTGCTTCTCGTCCTGTATATAGTCTATCAATACCATCTTCAGATCTGCAGAGCAAGAATGAGTCACAAAATCCAGCAAGTGATGCCAATAGGGGGAATACTGGATTTCATACTATCGAGATTGCATCGATGGCATCTGCGTCGGTTATTGTTGCAGTTCTTCTGATTCTTGTCGCCGTCTACTTTTACTCGAAAAAATGGACCCCAAGTTCCAACACTGAAGTCTCTTCATCTTTTGAAAGAAGGGAAATTGTGGCCTTCAAAAATATAGGGGTACGGTTGACTTTTGAGAATGTTGTTCAGGCAGCCGGGAATTTTACTGCAAGCAACTGCATAGGAGGGGGTGGTTTTGGTGCAACTTACAGGGCTGAAGTTTCTCCCGGAATCATAGTTGCTGTAAAGAGGCTCACCCTTGAAAGGCATCAAGGTGTTCAGCAATTTGAAGCTGAGATTAACGCCCTTAGAAGGATAAGACACCCGAATCTGATTACTTTGATAGGTTATCATGCCAGTGAAGCTGAGATGTTCCTCATATATAATTATCTTTCAGGAGGTAATTTAGAACAATTAATCCAGGAAAGAGCCAGAAAAGCTGTTGAGTGGAAAGTACTTCACAAAATCGCTTTAGATATTGCCTCCGCACTTGCTTATCTCCATGACCAATGTAATCCTCGAGTGCTACATCGAGACATAAAGCCAAGCAATATATTGTTGGATGATGACTTGAATGCATATTTGTCAGACTTCGGGTTGGCCAGGCTTTTGGGAATTGCCGAAACCCATGCAACGACCAGTGTAGCTGGGACTTTCGGGTATGTAGCCCCGGAATATGCTCTTACCTGTCGTGTATCCGAGAAGGCTGATGTTTACAGCTACGGGGTGGTGCTTCTCGAGTTGATTTCAGATAAGAGGGCCTTGGATCCTTCCTTTTCTTCGCATGAGAATGGTTTCACTATTGTTACGTGGGCATGCCTGCTATTGAGTCATGGGCAGGCGAAGGAGGCGTTCACTGCCGGTTTATGGGACGAAGGCCCGCAGGATGATCTGGTGGCCATTCTGCATTTGGCCATTCAGTGCACCTCTGAGGCTCTCTCTGGCAGGCCTACTATGAGGCAAGTTGTCAGGCGGCTGAGACAACTTCAGCCTCCTCAGGGCTAAGCTGATACAACGAGGCTTCTGCGGATATTTAGAACAATGAAGTGTACATCAATTTCTTCACAACTGCAGCCAGTTTTTCTGTGCCATTAGATGGATCAAGTGGTGGTGTAACCCGAGGAACCTCCAGAGTTTCCCTTATTTACAGTTCATATTCTATAATCATGAAACTGATTATGCAGAATTACTAGAGACATAAAAGATGTCACTAGCCCACTTCTGTTTGTTTTGACCCTTTTTCTTCGTGACTTATAATGCTTTGCAGGCAGAGATGTGGTATCAAATCACCTGGGGGCCTAGCTATAATGAGACTTGGTTTATTATTCGCTTTTGTAAATGAACTTTGTTTACTATATCTCGTGAATTATCATGCTTTGCAGTTTGCTGAATATGGTCTCATTCACTTTCTCTACAGCAGTAATATTTTTTGTTTAGAGCAGTTACCATTTATCTCGGAGTAAAAGAATTTGACTGATTGTGAAATTCCTCTCCCATATATATATATATATATATACCGAGTAATTTTTGTTCTTTTTGACTTGTTACAACGATAGGATCGTCTAATTTTGCAATGTTCAAGTACGAGACTGCAGCAATCAAGATGAGTGTCTTTTTTTAGGCTTATTGGTTTATCGCTTTCACATATCTGAAGGATGATTCGATAATGATATGTTCAGGTGCCTTTTGGGGTGTGATAAGTAAGAATAGTAATTACTAATCAAGTGAGAATTGTTAGATTAGTAAAACTAGGAGCAAAAACAACTATTAAGTCTGTGTTCATAGGTTCAAATTCTATTAGAATTTCGCAAAGAAGCGAAGAAGGCAAAAACTATACGAGGTAATATTATTTTTTTGGTTTACCATCGAATTAGGTCATTAAAATTAGGTTAATTGTACCCCAAAGGGAGGAGTGGAACTTTATTTGGGTTAATAACATAAAATATTCTTCACTTACATCGCTGAAACTACGACTTAAAGTGCAACTTTTGGAAGCAACAACCTTAGGGAAGAGAGACGACGAAAATAGAGATAAAGTGACAAAAATGAAGATAAAGAGAGAAAAGCTTGACTATGGTTTTTAATTGTTGTTTGGCCGGACAAACTAGGATTTCTTTGGTAAAAAGAATTACTATATATGGATACGGATTAGCACTCTTGCTGTATTTTTACAATTATCTCATAATTCTCGTCCCGTGTAATTGTTTTGAAAACTTTTTAGAATACAGCTCGAACATCTAAACACATAGTTGTAGTGCCAAAAAAGTGTGAAACCAATGGTTGCAAATTCAAAAGAACTGAATAGGAGACGGTAGATCACTATGCAAACTATTGTTCTTATATTAAGAAAGTGATATTAGAGAGATTCGTGAAAACTGCTAAAGTTATTAAAAATTCTGCTATAGAGCATAGACCTTTAGGATCACTGCAAACTTTTGTTGAAGTTCATTTATTAATTCCTTTTTTTCTATAAATGCAGGTAATTTCGTTTTTAACGCTAAGTCAATCAGCAAAACGAGACCACTTGGAGCACATGGGGTCCATAGCTCAGTGGTAGAGCATTTGACTGCAGATCAAGAGGTCACCGGTTCGAACCCGGTTGGGCCCTTTCCCTGAGACTCCATGGCCCAATGGATAAGGCGCTGGTCTACGAAACCAGAGATTCTGGGTTCGATCCCCAGTGGAGTCGCTTATTAAATGTTTTTCTTTTTTCTTTTAAGTTTCAATTTTAATAAAAAAAAGACTTTCCATTTTCCACTGGACTTTTTAGCCTTAACAATAATTCTTTTTTAAAGGTCAACTACTTTTAAGTAAAGTTCGCATGTATTAAATTCTATCTAAAGAATATTTCATTATAAAGAATTTTTACTCTTTCTTTTTGTTTTACATTAAATTGTTTACTGTGATAAAAGATACTTCAGATCTAAAATTGAATGTTCTGTAAGCACCAAAATAAAATAAAATAAAGAGTTTTTTTTTTTTATGTATTCTTTATTTTTTATGATAAATATGGAACATACAATTTTTAATTTTACTGATTGTTCTAATTTCAGCTTGGTATTGCTTATTTAAACGATGATCGCTATTTGTTATTCAAGATTCCGTCAATGTTTGTACACGCTAAACTCTACTCAAAGAACTTGAAAAAAGTCCGAAAAATAATTTTCACTGAGAGAGGTTGTATATGTTTCTTCATAGATAGACACGGTGACTTGCTTAAACTAGTCATCTATCAACAATTCTTTGTCAATGGTAGCTATTGTATCATCCGCGATTAAGAATCTCAACCGTCTATAAAACTGCTAAATATATTATATATCTTCTACCTTTTTTAACCCTTCATTCTATCGTATCAGGTCACCTGAACAACGGTTCTAAATGATCAGTACTTGAAACCAACGGTCCCGACCGTGCAATATTTACTCAGCAGATGCACCTGCCTTAATACCCAGAATAAAACGTACCCGCGACATCTGAACCCCCATAATCTTGCCTCAAACTCATCAGGTTCCCCGATAGACACCGACAGCCAATAGATCGCCAGAAAATCTGTCGCACCGCGTGTTACCGACTTGTGGCGTTGAAGCAAAAACAGTCCGAAATACTACATTTCCAAAATTTTCTTCTTTGAAGATGCTCATTACATGAAAAAGGTTCCCTTGCAGACAGGATGAAAAAGCATAAAATGAAGAAGTATCCATTTTACTCCACCATGTCAAGGGAGGACATGCACACTACAATCACTAAAAGGAAGCAGAGCTGCGGTTTACCACTATATGCTTGAGCGGGTGGGCTACGTCGCTGCCGCCTGCATGCTTGACGAACTCGGCCGGGGAGTGAAAACTGCCATGGCATACACACATTATCCTCACTTCTTCTCCCCTCCCATATTTGTACAGTATTCCCTCGATTCTTCGCCCGTTAGGCCCGTCCCCTTTCGTAAAAACGCAAGGCATGTCCTCCAGCGAATTTGTCCCAATTTCCTTCCCCCTATTCCTCGTGACCTCGGATATCTTAGGTGGACTCTCCATCTGAGCTCCGGAAGGTTTGCTTGTACTTTCAACGATTTTCGCTCCAGAAGAACCAACAGAATCCTGATTACATCGGTTATGTGATGCATGGATGCTACAAGGGCTCGCTTCACCGCAACTACTCGATCCTGCAGTGGAAATGAATAACAAAAGAGATTTCCAGATCATTACATAGAAGTTTATCCTTTCATTCTACCTTCCACAACCATGTTCACAAAATTCCAGCATGAGACTTCGAGGTGAATACGAAATGTAGTACAATTTTAACGCGAAAAATACATTTCGGCGAAAGGGAAGGAAATAATCATCAGTATCGCAATCAAAGAGCACAAATCTTCCAGAGCATAAGGATGATTATAATCTAGTAATTTAGGGTACCTCACCAAGCAACTTTGGAAAAATAATGGGAGAAAAATAAACAAAAGCATTTAATTTCTTGTCGTCCAACACAATTGTTCTTGTCGTGATCCTCAATTCATTTCCACCCGGAAGAAGCACTACAATGTCACAACGTAAATGTGGGGAAATGACCTATGTTGCTCTAACCCCACAAGTTTCTACGCGCAAACGCACACAAGCACTTGCAGGAAGTTTGCATGCGAAATTCTAGGTAGGTTTCCATCCTTCCAGCATGTTCTTGTACAAAATAGATAATCGTAAAATCATCTACTGATTAGTAGTGTAAGGTGCTTTACTGATTAGTAAAACATTGTACACTACTAGATATATATGTAAAATCATCTAATATTCTAATCCCATCCATTGCATCAAATTGATCCAAGATGTCCAACGAGAGGGACGTACTCGTATATAAATAGAATGCTTCCTTCCAAACCTACTTCGCCAAACCATCAAATGAAGAGGAATTTTGAATATTTAAGCAAACAGTCTTCTAATATTCTTCTCTGTGCATGCTTTCGCTCCTAGCATGCTTGGTTGATCACGTCAAAATTGACTTCTCTTAACATTACTTGCTATAGACTAAAGGAGTCCTAAGTTGGTCCCCGTTCAAAACTCGGTTTCGCCTATCTTTTCAAGTCATCCTATATGCACATTCGAGGTCTGCTGCTAATGCAAGAGAGCACCATGATACGAATATACGCACCAAAAACTATTCCTAGCAATACTTAAACAAGCTACTCATGAGGTGTGTGTGTTAAACATATCGTGAGTCTGGATTCCATGACAAAAGGAACAGTCAGAATTTTTTTTTAAATACGAACTGATGAAAATCAACATTCATATAACCTATTTTTGTTCTTCGTTAAACAACTATTATATATAATGTTACGAGGTACCGTGTACCCTGCTTTTTTATGTCAAATGATAAAAATGAGGTGGTTATGTTCGAAGAATTTGGAGGAACCCAATTGGTATGAAGACAAAACCATCAAGTTATCATGCCAAGGTCGGCCCAATTCTGGTATCAAACCTATTAATTGCGGTAACAAAGTTGTGGTTCATTTGAAATAGACAACTACCAAATAAACATGATGCTTTTTCCTCTCCTCCTTCATTTTTCTCTTTTCCCTTTCTGGTCTTTTGACTTAGTTAACTGGATAAAGAATGTACTTAAAAAGGTGCATTATTACAAATAATGTTTATGTGATCCTTTCATGCTTAATTTGGAAAAGGGACATGTTCTATCTCGGCTTGTGATAACGTGTTTGGATAAACAAAATGATAAATAAGTGTGAGGAAGAAGCTTCTGGTCGAGGTTATTTGCTAGAAATTCTTTTCTCTCAACTTTGCTTCATAGTGTAGTCTCTTTCCCCCCTTTATATGGTGGCCGAACTTCTAGGTGGATAGATCAAAATAATGTTATGTGTTTTTAACGTTTGTGCTAGAATAGTTTGCGTTAAAGAAATAACGTGCAGAGGTGCAGGTTAAAGAAAAACGTGCAAAGGTGCGGCTGGTGTTTATGGGAACTATGTAGATGGTTTGGATTTCACTCAGAAACTTATGCGCCGCTGACTTCTCCCTTCAGATTTGTAATTTTAAATTTTACGATTGAGTGCAACATAACACACTCAAAAAAAATTTGGATCTTTAATGGAAGTTGTATAATATTGAACCTTTTGAGCTTTTCGTTTGTACGAGCAATTTTGTCTTAACTTTTGATTCAACATTGGTTTTAATAAAAAAAAATCTAGCATTATTTTCCTGGAAGATTTTAGATGCACAAAATAAAATTTTAGCTTTTTGGGGGCTTCTTTACTAAAAATCAAGGTCATAATAAGGAGGAAAACAACCAAAAGTTCACGACAGACAAAATATGACTTGTATAGTTGGTATATATGACATGCTAGGGGTTTAAAACATCCATCTTCAATGCTAGGGGTCGTACGGAGTAAATTTACTAACAAAAAACATATGACTTGATGACATTTGTCTGACTGTTGTTCTCTTCTTACTGTCAGTCTCTAATTTTTGTTGCCAAAAGGAAAGGAAAAACACTTGGTACCCTGGTCAAACAAGCTGCTGCATGACCAGTAAAGAGAGTGAGCTTATTACTCTGGGCTTGATAATTGTTTGCATTCTAAAATCAACTACGGTCGGCGACAAGGAAAACTTGCTCAACAACTATACAACATTTGGTAATAATCTTAATGCATGGTTTTTCTTCCTTCCCCACCTGTAAACTCCAACTGTGATGAAAGTTCTGGAAAGCTACAATATTTAAATTGCTCAACATACCATCCTATATCAGATGGGAAAATATTTAAACGACTAAAGACAGTCTGTTACATGGTTCAGAATAAATAGGTAAAAGGACTACAGAACGTAAAGTTAACTGGTTTTTCATTTTAGAAATTGCTACTCCCATACCAATGGAAAAGCCTGGATTTTTTAGCCCAACCATGACCAAGAAACGCGCTTTGCGTAATTCTTACTCTAGAAGGTTTTCTTTTCAACAAAAAGGAATGGATTCATCTCCGGCCACTCCCGCAAATAAAACGAAAGAAACACTCAATACCCAGCATTTGTCCTCGAGTGCCTGAAGCACTTTATTCAAAAAACTAAAACATGCCTGCAGAAAATAAGATAATATGCCACTCAAACAGAATGATGCACCACTAGTAAAGAGTTTCCAGGACACAAGGCGATCTCAATACTCGAGGGGTTATAATTAATCGCGTTCTTTGAGAACACAGTCGGGGGCGAGGAAAACTTGATTCAAAAAGAATTTGGTAGCAATATTTGTTCATAATTTTCCGTTCCTTCCCCTCCCTATAAACCCCACCACTGATAAAAGTTCTGATATGATTACATTCTTCTGAAGATGGGTTACACGTATCATACCATCATTTCTAGCCAAGGTTTAGTGTCTGTAAGACAATAAATACTAACTTTAGACTTCATAGTTCATACATTATATAAGGTGGAAAACTGACCACTACAGTGAACCGGCAGGCATCCACCCCTAAGTTTTGATCCTAGTATATTATTTGAAGTAAGTTATATACCTCCATCGACTATGTTACTTTAAATTTGGTTGCATGAGCCTGGCAGCTAGAAACTCTTCTCTCAAGTTTCATTTCACTTATGAACATCACATGCAACTTGCTTCATCCTTGTACTAAACTGCCAGTAGAACTGTAGAGAGCTATCTCTAGTAATCAACAATAGAATCATGGTTTTCACCTCAGATAGGATCACCTTTATATTCTGACACAGCAACCAATGTTCGACGTCCTAAATTGTAAAGAAATTCTCCCAAGAGAAATACTTTATTCTACTATTTTTTCTTGAAACCAATAGTTTCACTCAAAACCTTTGGTTGATCAACTACCCCCACTAACAGATATTCACAACACTCCAAATCTAGTCCCTCTACAGAATCTACTTTGAAGCAATTAAACTGAACTATGAATAAAGCTTCCTATGCACTACATACAAACAAATCTGGAAAAACACAGCTCAACTCAATAGAAGAGGTAGAAGTATAACCTTGAAGTGGTTTACTGTCCATTTCCGACACAATCAAAGAACTTCCCCCTCACGATTCCGTCGATCCCTGTGAAGACGGCGCCGCCACCTCCAGCAACGGCCTGCCTAGCAGCAAAAGCCCACAAAGGCAACCCAAACGATGGCGTAAAAGATGACCCAACCATATGCATTGCCACTATATACTCCTCTCTACTTCCTCCTCCTGACCCCCACCTCAATTACCCGCCTTTCCTGTCTTTCCTCTTCCATAACTCCTCCATCTCCACCGACAGCAACACCATCCTAACCAACCCATTAACCTCACCGCCACAGCCGTTTTCCCACCTCCCTATAAATTTTATTGGCATTGGAATACTTGTGACATCAGAAAGGATTTATAATTATTGGCGTTCACTAAGAACATGGTCTGAGACAAGGAAAAGTTGCTCCAAAAGGATTGGTAAAAATATTTTAGCATGGTTTTTCCTTCCTTCCCCACCCTATAAACTCCAACTATGGCAAAACTCCTGATAAGACTAGCTAAACTTATAATTAGGTGAAACCTTTTTTGTACTTCCAAACTTTACTAGTGCGTTATATCATTAGATCCTCATATCATGCATATTACGTGTCATTTAACAAGTCTTTGAAAGTATCATACACGGGCCACGTTTCTGTCCAGAACACCACTTGCAAGCGGCAAAGAGGGAATGATGGTTGAAAAACTGCACTAAGCAGTTGGCTGTCCATGTTTGGGATAATATTACGGGAGCTTTTGACCTAAATATTGATTTAATAACTTATTTAGCTATATGTAGTATTTTGAAACTTATTTACCAATATGTGGTAGTTTTGAGAAACAAGGTTTTCAAATAACGATTTCAGACTTTGAAAGTGTGGTTTCAAACCACTATTTCTCTATTTACAAAGTTTCCTTGAGCTAATCTAATTTGGAAAACGTGATCTGAAACCACATTACCAGAGTCCCAAATCGTAGTTTCAAATCATGTTTTCTAAAACTACCATATATTGGTTAATAGGTTTTAAAAACAACATATAGGTGAATAAGTTATTAAATTACAATATATTTGGGTCAAAAACTCACCATAACCGCCTATGCTCCTACCCGTCAACACCGTCATCCTCATCAACAACCCTCTTACACCATCCAGACTTTACCACTGTACTGTCTTCTCTTTTTTATCCTCCAAAGCTGTATTGTCATCGGCAAATTTATTACCGGCAATTTTATCAGTAGTGGGTGTCGCTTATAAGTTTGACTTTTTCTCCTTGAACAAATTATCACGTCTATCAATTTGTAGCAACCATAACATGAACACAAAATTTTCGCCACACCTTACGAGTGTCCATGAGCCCAAATATTGTTCTAAAATCGGGGCACATGTATCAATAGATCCTTTTGAGCAAGGTTTAGTGACTGTTAAACAACAAAGACTAACTTCAGATTTAATACATAACATTAAGGGGGTCAACTGACCACTATAGTTAACCTACAACCACCCCTGATTTGTGCTCCTAATATATCTTGGTTGTCACTAATTCTTCTTCTAATAAAAAAGGTGTGGATTTACCCAAAAGGGTGCAGATGTAACACCAGTAAGAGTACACCTCCCCCGACTAGGTCACTACAAATTTCGGGACCAAAAAATTAAGATGCAACATTGGTTTGAACTGCATGAGACTGGCAGCTAGAAACAATACTCTGAAAAGTCCCATTTCAAATATTG
>JAVXUO010002985.1:0-133855 GCA_033065855.1 Escallonia rubra
CAAAAATGACATCACTCAGTGTGGGGGATGCCTTGGGGGATGCCGCATCTAATAACTTGTCTGAACCGTTGCTGCCAGGCAGTAAGGTGATGAATGGCTGCATCTTCATTGGGAGACGTTTTCTTGCTTCTCGTCCTGTATATAGTCTATCAATACCATCTTCAGATCTGCAGAGCAAGAATGAGTCACAAAATCCAGCAAGTGATGCCAATAGGGGGAATACTGGATTTCATACTATCGAGATTGCATCGATGGCATCTGCGTCGGTTATTGTTGCAGTTCTTCTGATTCTTGTCGCCGTCTACTTTTACTCGAAAAAAACCCCAAGTTCCAACACCGAAGTCTCTGCATCTTTTGAAAGAAGGGAAATTGTGGCCTTCAAAAATATAGGGGTACGGTTGACTTTTGAGAATGTTGTTCAGGCAGCCGGGAATTTTACTGCAAGCAACTGCATAGGAGGGGGTGGTTTTGGTGCAACTTACAGGGCTGAAGTTTCTCCCGGAATCATAGTTGCTGTAAAGAGGCTCACCCTTGAAAGGCATCAAGGTGTTCAGCAATTTGAAGCTGAGATTAACGCCCTTAGAAGGATAAGACACCCGAATCTGATTACTTTGATAGGTTATCATGCCAGTGAAGCTGAGATGTTCCTCATATATAATTATCTTTCAGGAGGTAATTTAGAACAATTAATCCAGGAAAGAGCCAGAAAAGCTGTTGAGTGGAAAGTACTTCACAAAATCGCTTTAGATATTGCCTCCGCACTTGCTTATCTCCATGACCAATGTAATCCTCGAGTGCTACATCGAGACATAAAGCCAAGCAATATATTGTTGGATGATGACTTGAATGCATATTTGTCAGACTTCGGGTTGGCCAGGCTTTTGGGAATTGCCGAAACCCATGCAACGACCAGTGTAGCTGGGACTTTCGGGTATGTAGCCCCGGAATATGCTCTTACCTGTCGTGTATCCGAGAAGGCTGATGTTTACAGCTACGGGGTGGTGCTTCTCGAGTTGATTTCAGATAAGAGGGCCTTGGATCCTTCCTTTTCTTCGCATGAGAATGGTTTCACTATTGTTACGTGGGCATGCCTGCTATTGAGTCATGGGCAGGCGAAGGAGGCGTTCACTGCCGGTTTATGGGACGAAGGCCCGCAGGATGATCTGGTGGCCATTCTGCATTTGGCCATTCAGTGCACCTCTGAGGCTCTCTCTGGCAGGCCTACTATGAGGCAAGTTGTCAGGCGGCTGAGACAACTTCAGCCTCCTCAGGGCTAAGCTGATACAACGAGGCTTCTGCGGATATTTAGAACAATGAAGTGTACATCAATTTCTTCACAACTGCAGCCAGTTTTTCTGTGCCATTAGATGGATCAAGTGGTGGTGTAACCTGAGGAACCTCCAGAGTTTCCCTTATTTACAGTTCATATTCTATAATCATGAAACTGATTATGCAGAATTACTAGAGACATAAAAGATGTCACTAGCCCACTTCTGTTTGTTTTGACCCTTTTTCTTCGTGACTTATAATGCTTTGCAGGCAGAGATGTGGTATCAAATCACCTGGGGGCCTAGCTATAATGAGACTTGGTTTATTATTCGCTTTTGTAAATGAACTTTGTTTACTATATCTCGTGAATTATCATGCTTTGCAGTTTGCTGAATATGGTCTCATTCACTTTCTCTACAGCAGTAATATTTTTTGTTTAGAGCAGTTACCATTTATCTCGGAGTAAAAGAATTTGACTGATTGTGAAATTCCTCTCCCATATATATATATATATATATACCGAGTAATTTTTGTTCTCTTTGACTTGTTACAACGATAGGATCGTCTAATTTTGCAATGTTCAAGTACGAGACTGCAGCAATCAAGATGAGTGTCTTTTTTTAGGCTTATTGGTTTATCGCTTTCACATATCTGAAGGATGATTCGATAATGATATGTTCAGGTGCCTTTTGGGGTGTGATAAGAAGAATAGTAATTACTAATCAAGTGAGAATTGTTAGATTAGTAAAACTAGGAGCAAAAACAACTATTAAGTCTGTGTTCATAGGTTCAAATTCTGTTAGAATTTCGCAAAGAAGCGAAGAAGGCAAAAACTATACGAGGTAATATTATTTTTTTGGTTTACCATCGAATTAGGTCATTAAAATTAGGTTAATTGTACCCCAAAGGGAGGAGTGGAACTTTATTTGGGTTAATAACATAAAATATCCTTCACTTACATCGCTAAAACTACGACTTAAAGTGCAACTTTTGGAAGCAACAACCTTAGGGGAGAGAGACGACGAAAATAGAGATAAAGAGACAAAAATGGAGATAAAGAGAGAAAAGCTTGACTATGGTTTTTAATTGTTGTTTGGCCGGACAAACTAGGATTTATTTGGTAAAAAGAATTACTATATCTGGATACGGATTAGCACTCTTGCTGTATTTTTACAATTATCTCATAATTCTCGTCCCGTATAATTGTTTTGAAAACTTTTTAGAATACAGCTCGAACATCTAAACACATAGTTGTAGTGCCAAAAAAGTGTGAAACCAATGGTTGCAAATTCAAAAGAACTGAATAGGAGACGGTAGATCACTATGCAAACTATTGTTCTTATATTAAGAAAGTGATATTCGAGAGATTCGTGAAAACTGCTAAAGTTATTAAAAATTCTGCTATAGAGCATAGACCTTTAGGATCACTGCAAACTTTTGTTGAAGTTCATTTATTAATTCCTTTTTTTCTATAAATGCAGGTAATTTCGTTTTTAACGCTAAGTCAATCAGCAAAACGAGACCACTTGGAGCACATGGGGTCCATAGCTCAGTGGTAGAGCATTTGACTGCAGATCAAGAGGTCACCGGTTCGAACCCGGTTGGGCCCTTTCCCTGAGACTCCATGGCCCAATGGATAAGGCGCTGGTCTACGAAACCAGAGATTCTGGGTTCGATCCCCAGTGGAGTCGCTTATTAAATGTTTTTCTTTTTTCTTTTAAGTTTCAATTTTAATAAAAAAAAGACTTTCCATTTTCCACTGGACTTTTTAGCCTTAACAATAATTCTTTTTTAAAGGTCAACTACTTTTAAGTAAAGTTCGCATGTATTAAATTCTATCTAAAGAATATTTCATTGTAAAGAATTTTTACTCTTTCTTTTTGTTTTACATTAAATTGTTTACTGTGATAAAAGATACTTCAGATCTAAAATTGAATGTTCTGTAAGCACCAAAATAAAATAAAATAAAATAAAGAGTTTTTTTTTTTTATGTATTCTTTATTTTTTATGATAAATATGAAACATACAATTTTTAATTTTACTGATTGTTCTAATTTCAGCTTGGTATTGCTTATTTAAACGATGATCGCTATTTGTTATTCAAGATTCCGTCAATGTTTGTACACGCTAAACTCTACTCAAAGAACTTGAAAAAAGTCCGAAAAATAATTTTCACTGAGAGAGGTTGTATATGTTTCTTCATAGATAGACACGGTGACTTGCTTAAACTAGTCATCTATCAACAATTCTTTGTCAATGGTAGCTATTGTATCATCCGCGATTAAGAATCTCAACCGTCTATAAAACTGCTAAATATATTATATATCTTCTACCTTTTTTAACCCTTCATTCTATCGTATCAGGTCACCTGAACAACGGTTCTAAATGATCAGTACTTGAAACCAACGGTCCCGACCGTGCAATATTTACTCAGCAGATGCACCTGCCTTAATACCCAGAATAAAACGTACCCGCGACATCTGAACCCCCATAATCTTGCCTCAAACTCATCAGGTTCCCCGATAGACACCGACAGCCAATAGATCGCCAGAAAATCTGTCGCACCGCGTGTTACCGACTTGTGGCGTTGAAGCAAAAACAGTCCGAAATACTACATTTCCAAAATTTTCTTCTTTGAAGATGCTCATTACATGAAAAAGGTTCCCTTGCAGACAGGATGAAAAAGCATAAAATGAAGAAGTATCCATTTTACTCCACCATGTCAAGGGAGGACATGCACACTACAATCACTAAAAGGAAGCAGAGCTGCGGTTTACCACTATATGCTTGAGCGGGTGGGCTACGTCGCTGCCGCCTGCATGCTTGACGAACTCGGCCGGGGAGTGAAAACTGCCATGGCATACACACATTATCCTCACTTCTTCTCCCCTCCCATATTTGTACAGTATTCCCTCGATTCTTCGCCCGTTAGGCCCGTCCCCTTTCGTAAAAACGCAAGGCATGTCCTCCAGCGAATTTGTCCCAATTTCCTTCCCCCTATTCCTCGTGACCTCGGATATCTTAGGTGGACTCTCCATCTGAGCTCCGGAAGGTTTGCTTGTACTTTCAACGATTTTCGCTCCAGAAGAACCAACAGAATCCTGATTACATCGGTTATGTGATGCATGGATGCTACAAGGGCTCGCTTCACCGCAACTACTCGATCCTGCAGTGGAAATGAATAACAAAAGAGATTTCCAGATCATTACATAGAAGTTTATCCTTTCATTCTACCTTCCACAACCATGTTCACAAAATTCCAGCATGAGACTTCGAGGTGAATACGAAATGTAGTACAATTTTAACGCGAAAAATACATTTCGGCGAAAGGGAAGGAAATAATCATCAGTATCGCAATCAAAGAGCACAAATCTTCCAGAGCATAAGGATGATTATAATCTAGTAATTTAGGGTACCTCACCAAGCAACTTTGGAAAAATAATGGGAGAAAAATAAACAAAAGCATTTAATTTCTTGTCGTCCAACACAATTGTTCTTGTCGTGATCCTCAATTCATTTCCACCCGGAAGAAGCACTACAATGTCACAACGTAAATGTGGGGAAATGACCTATGTTGCTCTAACCCCACAAGTTTCTACGCGCAAACGCACACAAGCACTTGCAGGAAGTTTGCATGCGAAATTCTAGGTAGGTTTCCATCCTTCCAGCATGTTCTTGTACAAAATAGATAATCGTAAAATCATCTACTGATTAGTAGTGTAAGGTGCTTTACTGATTAGTAAAACATTGTACACTACTAGATATATATGTAAAATCATCTAATATTCTAATCCCATCCATTGCATCAAATTGATCCAAGATGTCCAACGAGAGGGACGTACTCGTATATAAATAGAATGCTTCCTTCCAAACCTACTTCGCCAAACCATCAAATGAAGAGGAATTTTGAATATTTAAGCAAACAGTCTTCTAATATTCTTCTCTGTGCATGCTTTCGCTCCTAGCATGCTTGGTTGATCACGTCAAAATTGACTTCTCTTAACATTACTTGCTATAGACTAAAGGAGTCCTAAGTTGGTCCCCGTTCAAAACTCGGTTTCGCCTATCTTTTCAAGTCATCCTATATGCACATTCGAGGTCTGCTGCTAATGCAAGAGAGCACCATGATACGAATATACGCACCAAAAACTATTCCTAGCAATACTTAAACAAGCTACTCATGAGGTGTGTGTTAAACATATCGTGAGTCTGGATTCCATGACAAAAGGAACAGTCAGAATTTTTTTTTAAATACGAACTGATGAAAATCAACATTCATATAACCTATTTTTGTTCTTCGTTAAACAACTATTATATATAATGTTACGAGGTACCGTGTACCCTGCTTTTTTATGTCAAATGATAAAAATGAGGTGGTTATGTTCGAAGAATTTGGAGGAACCCAATTGGTATGAAGACAAAACCATCAAGTTATCATGCCAAGGTCGGCCCAATTCTGGTATCAAACCTATTAATTGCGGTAACAAAGTTGTGGTTCATTTGAAATAGACAACTACCAAATAAACATGATGCTTTTTCCTCTCCTCCTTCATTTTTCTCTTTTCCCTTTCTGGTCTTTTGACTTAGTTAACTGGATAAAGAATGTACTTAAAAACGTGCATTATTACAAATAATGTTTATGTGATCCTTTCATGCTTAATTTGGAAAAGGGACATGTTCTATCTCGGCTTGTTATAACGTGTTTGGATAAACAAAATGATAAATAAGTGTGAGGAAGAAGCTTCTGGTCGAGGTTATTTGCTAGAAATTCTTTTCTCTCAACTTTGCTTCATAGTGTAGTCTCTTTCCCCCCTTTATATGGTGGCCGAACTTCTAGGTGGATAGATCAAAATAATGTTATGTGTTTTTAACGTTTGTGCTAGAATAGTTTGCGTTAAAGAAATAACGTGCAGAGGTGCAGGTTAAAGAAAAACGTGCAAAGGTGCAGCTGGTGTTTATGGGAACTATGTAGATGGTTTGGATTTCACTCAGAAACTTATGCGCCGCTGACTTCTCCCTTCAGATTTGTAATTTTAAATTTTACGATTGAGTGCAACATAACACACTCAAAAAAAATTTGGATCTTTAATGGAAGTTGTATAATATTGAACCTTTTGAGCTTTTCGTTTGTACGAGCAATTTTGTCTTAACTTTTGATTCAACATTGGTTTTAATAAAAAAAAATCTAGCATTATTTTCCTGGAAGATTTTAGATGCACAAAATAAAATTTTAGCTTTTTGGGGGCTTCTTTACTAAAAATCAAGGTCATAATAAGGAGGAAAACAACCAAAAGTTCACGACAGACAAAATATGACTTGTATAGTTGGTATATATGACATGCTAGGGGTTTAAAACATCCATCTTCAATGCTAGGGGTCGTACGGAGTAAATTTACTAACAAAAAACATATGACTTGATGACATTTGTCTGACTGTTGTTCTCTTCTTACTGTCAGTCTCTAATTTTTGTTGCCAAAAGGAAAGGAAAAACACTTGGTACCCTGGTCAAACAAGCTGCTGCATGACCAGTAAAGAGAGTGAGCTTATTACTCTGGGCTTGATAATTGTTTGCATTCTAAAATCAACTACGGTCGGCGACAAGGAAAACTTGCTCAACAACTATACAACATTTGGTAATAATCTTAATGCATGGTTTTTCTTCCTTCCCCACCTGTAAACTCCAACTGTGATGAAAGTTCTGGAAAGCTACAATATTTAAATTGCTCAACATACCATCCTATATCAGATGGGAAAATATTTAAACGACTAAAGACAGCCTGTTACATGGTTCAGAATAAATAGGTAAAAGGACTACAGAACGTAAAGTTAACTGGTTTTGCATTTTAGAAATTGCTACTCCCATACCAATGGAAAAGCCTGGATTTTTTAGCCCAACCATGACCAAGAAACGCGCTTTGCGTAATTCTTACTCTAGAAGGTTTTCTTTTCAACAAAAAGGAATGGATTCATCTCCGGCCACTCCCGCAAATAAAACGAAAGAAACACTCAATACCCAGCATTTGTCCTCGAGTGCCTGAAGCACTTTATTCAAAAAACTAAAACATGCCTGCAGAAAATAAGATAATATGCCACTCAAACAGAATGATGCACCACTAGTAAAGAGTTTCCAGGACACAAGGCGATCTCAATACTCGAGGGGTTATAATTAATCGCGTTCTTTGAGAACACAGTCGGAGGCGAGGAAAACTTGATTCAAAAAGAATTTGGTAGCAATATTTGTTCATAATTTTCCGTTCCTTCCCCTCCCTATAAACCCCACCACTGATAAAAGTTCTGATATGATTACATTCTTCTGAAGATGGGTTACACGTATCATACCATCATTTCTAGCCAAGGTTTAGTGTCTGTAAGACAATAAATACTAACTTTAGACTTCATAGTTCATACATTATATAAGGTGGAAAACTGACCACTACAGTGAACCGGCAGGCATCCACCCCTAAGTTTTGATCCTAGTATATTATTTGAAGTAAGTTATATACCTCCATCGACTATGTTACTTTAAATTTGGTTGCATGAGCCTGGCAGCTAGAAACTCTTCTCTCAAGTTTCATTTCACTTATGAACATCACATGCAACTTGCTTCATCCTTGTACTAAACTGCCAGTAGAACTGTAGAGAGCTATCTCTAGTAATCAACAATAGAATCATGGTTTTCGCCTCAGATAGGATCACCTTTATATTCTGACACAGCAACCAATGT
This sequence comes from Escallonia rubra, assembly GCA_033065855.1. Classification (NCBI taxonomy): domain Eukaryota; kingdom Viridiplantae; phylum Streptophyta; class Magnoliopsida; order Escalloniales; family Escalloniaceae; genus Escallonia; species Escallonia rubra. Next base: position 7,994 of record JAVXUO010002985.1, read on the forward strand.
TCGACGTCCTAAATTGTAAAGAAATTCTCCCAAGAGAAATACTTGATTCTACTATTTTTTCTTGAAACCAATAGTTTCACTCAAAACCTTTGGTTGATCAACTACCCCCACTAACAGATATTCACAACACTCCAAATCTAGTCCCTCTACAGAATCTACTTTGAAGCAATTAAACTGAACTATGAATAAAGCTTCCTATGCACTACATACCAACAAATCTGGAAAAACACAGCTCAACTCAATAGAAGAGGTAGAAGTATAACCTTGAAGTGGTTTACTGTCCATTTCCGACACAATCAAAGAACTTCCCCCTCACGATTCCGTCGATCCCTGTGAAGACGGCGCCGCCACCTCCAGCAAAGGCCTGCCTAGCAGCAAAAGCCCACAAAGGCAACCCAAACGATGGCGTAAAAGATGACCCAACCATATGCATTGCCACTATATACTCCTCTCTACTTCCTCCTCCTGACCCCCACCTCAATTACCCGCCTTCCTGTCTTTCCTCTTCCATAACTCCTCCATCTCCACCGACAGCAACACCATCCTAACCAACCCATTAACCTCACCGCCACAGCCGTTTTCCCACCTCCCTATAAATTTTATTGGCATTGGAATACTTGTGACATCAGAAAGGATTTATAATTATTGGCGTTCACTAAGAACATGGTCTGAGACAAGGAAAAGTTGCTCCAAAAGGATTGGTAAAAATATTTTAGCATGGTTTTTCCTTCCTTCCCCACCCTATAAACTCCAACTATGGCAAAACTCCTGATAAGACTAGCTAAACTTATAATTAGGTGAAACCTTTTTTGTACTTCCAAACTTTACTAGTGCGTTATATCATTAGATCCTCATATCATGCATATTACGTGTCATTTAACAAGTCTTTGAAAGTATCATACACGGGCCACGTTTCTGTCCAGAACACCACTTGCAAGCGGCAAAGAGGGAATGATGGTTGAAAAACTGCACTAAGCAGTTGGCTGTCCATGTTTGGGATAATATTACGGGAGCTTTTGACCTAAATATTGATTTAATAACTTATTTAGCTATATGTAGTATTTTGAAACTTATTTACCAATATGTGGTAGTTTTGAGAAACAAGGTTTTCAAATAACGATTTCAGACTTTGAAAGTGTGGTTTCAAACCACTATTTCTCTATTTACAAAGTTTCCTTGAGCTAATCTAATTTTGAAAACGTGATCTGAAACCACATTACCAGAGTCCCAAATCGTAGTTTCAAATCATGTTTTCTAAAACTACCATATATTGGTTAATAGGTTTTAAAAACAACATATAGGTGAATAAGTTATTAAATTACAATATATTTGGGTCAAAAACTCACCATAACCGCCTATGCTCCTACCCGTCAACACCGTCATCCTCATCAACAACCCTCTTACACCATCCAGACTTTACCACTGTACTGTCTTCTCTTTTTTATCCTCCAAAGCTGTATTGTCATCGGCAAATTTATTACCGGCAATTTTATCAGTAGTGGGTGTCGCTTATAAGTTTGACTTTTTCTCCTTGAACAAATTATCACGTCTATCAATTTGTAGCAACCATAACATGAACACAAAATTTTCGCCACACCTTACGAGTGTCCATGAGCCCAAATATTGTTCTAAAATCGGGGCACATGTATCAATAGATCCTTTTGAGCAAGGTTTAGTGACTGTTAAACAACAAAGACTAACTTCAGATTTAATACATAACATTAAGGGGGTCAACTGACCACTATAGTTAACCTACAACCACCCCTGATTTGTGCTCCTAATATATCTTGGTTGTCACTAATTCTTCTTCTAATAAAAAAGGTGTGGATTTACCCAAAAGGGTGCAGATGTAACATCAGTAAGAGTACACCTCCCCCGACTAGGTCACTACAAATTTCGGGACCAAAAAATTAAGATGCAACATTGGTTTGAACTGCATGAGACTGGCAGCTAGAAACAATACTCTGAAAAGTCCCATTTCAAATATTGAACATCATGCGTTCATACGTAAATTGGTTTATCCTGGTACTACTGCCATTAGAACTGCAGACAGTAATTTTTACTAATCGACAATAGAATCATGGTTTTCGTTTCGCCTCAAATAGTTCTATCCAGACAAAGCATCAAATGCTTGACATTCTATCTTATGGAAAATTCTCCCAAAAAAATCCTTTAGTCTACTGATTTTCCTCTGAAACCACTAGGTTCACTCCATACCTTAGGGAATTAACTAATACATTTTGTTTCACTTCACAACACTACAAACCTAGCGTGTCAACAAAATCTACTTTGAAGCAATTGAATTGAACTATAAATAAAGTTTTCCTAAATATTGCATGCGAATTACGAAAAACTCCGTAAAAACACAACTGAATTCAATGGAAGATGGCATGACGGTAGTACCTTGAAGTGGTTTACTATCCATTTCCGACAAACTCGAAGAACTTCCCCCTCGCGATTCTACCGATCCCTGCGATGATGGCTGAACACCGCCACCACTGCCACCTCCAAGAAACCCCGGTCTGGCCCATGAAGGCAACCCAAACTGCGGTGTAAAAGACGAGCCAACCTTATTCATTGCCGCTATATACTCCTCTCTCTCCTTCCGACCCCGCAACCCCACCTCAATTTCCCGCCTCTCATCTCCTCCACCATCGCCGCCTCCGCCGCCACAACCACCGTCTTTTGAACTCCTCTGCTTCTCGGACCGCCGCCTCTTCGCCTCCATCCGCCTCAAAGTCTGCAACTCCTTCCTCTTCCTCCACTCCTCCTCCGTCTCTACCGGAAGCGATGCCGTCCTCGCCAACCCCTTATACTCCACGGCTGCCGCCGCCACCTCCCGACCACCTACATCATCCTTGTAAAATCCTATTGGCCCTGCAATACTTGATGACCTCACCAGCTTGGAATTCCCACTTTTGTCCACGCCAAATCTTCCACCCAATGATAACCCGAGATTCAGTTCAATTTCCTCGGCATCCGCCTCTTCCTTAACCACCAAATTACTACTGCTACTGCTTCCACTTGTCATGAATCTCTGCAACAAATCTCTGGGAAACCTGTTTGGTTGCAGTGATAAGTTGTCCATCTTCATTCTTGCACCCTTCCTGCTACCCTCACTGCTATCCCCCATGGCACTAAACAACCCAGCAACCAAATTCAAGTGTATCCAACTGTATATGCATACTTAGCAACTCCATGATCCAATCCAAGCATACCCAGATGAAAGAATCTCACAACCACCCACATAATTCTGTTCCATTTTCCAGAATTACCGAGGTCGGGCAAGCACTCACCGGAAAATCAAGTAAAGATAGAACCAAAAATAAATAATCCAAGGGTGAAAAAAAAAATGGTGAGAGAAAGGAAAGACTAGTAGAACTGTAGAAGCAAATGGGGAGACGGAGAGGAGTGAGAAGGGAGCATGGAAGAAGAGAGAGAATTTTTCAGACGAAAATGCCCTTGGGTGAGGGACAAAGGGAAGCACACAAAACGGTGACACGTGGGGGTGGATCAATAATTGTGGGAAAAAGACTTTGCTGTAACCAAATGATAACGGTACTTGGTGAAGAACAAATTTTGGTTCCGATCCGATCTGATCCGGATAGTAGAAATCTTCGTCCAATCCAGATAGAAGATATAAATAAATTATATATTATAAACTTTTTATTCTATCTCAAAATTCGTGAAGGATTTAATATGAAAAAATAAATAAAATAAAAATATAAAAAAGGTGAATATAGAAAGACACTTACAGAACATTTTTTAATTTGAATATGATCAATTTCTTTTAGGACAACTCACAAAAAAATATGATCAATTTCTTTGGAATAGCAGAAGTATTTAATGACTTGAATATATATTATAAAAGTATTCTTAAATTTTGTCAAGATTTTGTAAAGATTGTTGGTGATTATATATTTTCTTTAATATCATTACACGGTCCTTGTAAAGAGGTAACGAGAAAGTTACATTCTGAATTATAACTAAAACTTTTAAATTTGTGGTTGATGCATCATCATGTGTTTGTTTATGCGTGTCTGTTTATGCGTGTCTGTTTTATTATTATTATTATTACTATAAATCTTAAAAACTTTACTAAAGTGAAATAAATAAATAAATTTAACAAAATAAAAAACCTAATTACGTAACTGAGAAAAAAGTAAAAATAGAACATTATAAATATGAATAAGAAATTTGCATTTGTGTGTGGCCAAAATGAGGGAGTCTGTGCATGAAGCCATGAAAGGAACAGGGACGCGTGTTGGAAAAGAAATTCAAAAAGTGTGGTGGACACGTGTCGGTTGGAATTCTGAGATTCCTAGGACGAGGAAACGTGGCGTCAGGTAATTCGGTCTCGTAAAGCCGCGACGTTGTCGATGCTTGGTTCGGCAACTAAAATAATACAACTGTTCGTCGCACTTAGCTGTCTTCGAATGGACTGGCCCTGACACGTGGGGTACGACGTTGCAGCTTTACTTTGCCCCCCCACCCACCCCTCTCTCTGACGGGTGTTGTGTGTGTTTTGTGTAGCAAACTGGCAAAGATTTTTATTCACTTTTAACTACGACCTTTTTATTTTTATTGGTAGGTACTTTTTAACGACTTTTAAGCATGTGTGTTCCCTTCAATTTGGCAAACTTCATTGCCATTCCTTCGGAATCTCTTTCTATTGATGATTATACATATCTTTTTTGTTTATGTTTCCCACGTTCTAAGTTCTTATAGATAGATAGATAGACGAGCAGCGGAAAAAAAAATTATGAGAGTCGTAATTAGGAAAATATTTTTCCTGTTAAGTGTGGTAATATGATTGAGTTTGTTCTTTAACACTTAGAATTTTTAGAATAGATGGTAAGTTAACATGATATCAGAGCTCTTATTGCACAATGTCTTAGATTCGGACAGGGGTTTGCATATGAGGAAGTGTGTTAGAACATTATTATATTGTTGGACTCAATTTCTTAGATGATTTGATTACTTAACATTCTCAAAGAGTAACTTGGTTTCATGTTATGTGTGATAACCTGCTCATTATTTGTTTTCTTTTTTAAAAGGGGTAAAATCGCTACTATTGATACTAAAGATAGGACGCAGATGACATTCCTATCTGATAGGCATTACAGTAAAATAATCGACGACAACAACAATAACAAAATTAAGAACAAAATAAACTACATTAAACCTAAACAAATAAGGCAGCTTTTTTTTTCCCCAAATAACCAACTAAAAACAAACAAGGCATATAAAACTAACTAATACGGAGTACAAGATAACTATAACCTAAAACAAAAACAAGATGAAGACTAAATAAAAGTAACCAATCAAAAAGCACCAACTTATTATCAGCCACAAGCCCAACTCCAGACACGTGCCCCCACCGCTGCAACATGTCCTCACTTCACTCACCATGCATCACTTCACTCACCAAAAAAGCCACCTTTTCCGGCCATCTCCTTGCTGCCGGCCCTCAGAAGCCCTCACAACCACCGACCTTCCCCTTTTGACCCATCAGAAACACCGGCCGATACACCCGAAATCACCAGTCCTCCTAACACCGAGCCTATGTTCCTCGGCCATCATCCCAAGACCAACCCACGAGATTGCATCCCACACGAATCTCGTTGGCAAAAATGACCAACACCTAAAGCCCACCACAACCCAATCAAGGGCACCCCAACTCCCAAGGATCTGACAGCTTTCCCCTTTCATCAAGCTCCAACCGATGGCTATCGCCGAAAACTATGGAGAGACACTGAACTGATGGCAAACCGTTGGAGCAGGGACGCCGTCCAACTCCTCATTCATGGCCCCAAGATCCACACGAATACCCTAACGAGACCAAAAGCTACTTTGCCACATCATCACAATCTACTTACCACGCCACCACGCACCGGAGGAGATCGGCTGTGGCAATAGAGACGCTTCGTCTATTGGGGTGAGAAGAGGGGATCTTTTTATGCAATATTGATGTTCCCGCCTAACCGCTTGCATTTAGTGCTATATTTAATAAGCACATTATGTGAATTTACCTAGTACACAAGTGTCAAGACACAAAAACAGAAGTAGGGTTGTGCAAAAGAAAATCGAACACTCAAATTTTAAATTAAAAGGTATTCCCAATCCGTGTTATTGTCTTACTATTGTAATTCTTGGAAGATCATTTTCAGACTCCAAGAATGTAAATGATTAAAACCGCTAATACTTTTATTCTCTCGTATATTACTCTATTCTCAAAATTGTGTTCAGCAACTTCTAAAACCAATTTACATCGCAAAAATTATTGGAAAAAATTTAGCTGCTACTCCGGTTGGAGGAATCTTCCTCCTACTCCTTATATAGCGACAATCAATTGTCTCTAAATATTTCTAGTAGCTTTTATTTAGTGACGCTGAAAAAGTACTGTTAATAATTGTCACTGAAAGTGTTAGAAGAAAAGTCGCTTGAAACATTTAGCGATTATTAATTGTCACTATACATGGGGTTGAAAGAAGATTCTTAAAATTCGAGTAGGAGGCAAAGTTTGTTCGCAATTATTTAAAAGGAAAGTCCTCACATATGAAAGAAAAAAAATTATATATATATATATATAAAATAGGAGTAACCGTGGAAGAGGTAGGTGGGTTAACGATCATTGACCATGGTTACGAGGTACCGAATTATTATTATTAATATTAATATTAATTAAGAAGTTAACGACGAAGCAGACGGCAAAAAGTCGGCGAGGAGACTCGGCGCAGAACACGTGATCCCATTACGGCCCGCTGTCATAAATCACGATGACGATGATAACGGGACCCACCCAGGCCAAGTTGCACTTTAGTTAAAGCATAGCAATGAGTCAGCACGACTCTTGGGTGTAACTGCCACGTGTTGCGTAGCAATATGCCACCACGTGCCACGATCTTGGGGTGTTTGGTCAGGCGCACAGAGATGCGAGTGCATCCAAAGGTGAGGGCGACCGTTCGGGTCCGAACCGTTTAAAAATATCCAAAAAATCCAACTTGCAGCTTATTAAAAGGCTTTTCCTCTAAAGTTGAGGATCCTTTTTTTAATGAGAATCAATATTTTAAACTTTAGTTGTCAAATATCTTCGTATAATTACTTTACCACAAGAGTTGATCAGATCGAATAAATGGTTAAAAGAGAGAGAGAGAGAGTTGTTTTAAAATATATATTTAACAGTTTTATATAGAGATCGTTAATTCGAATCATCCAGTATATTTTTGAAGTTTTGAAGCAACAAAAAGGAGCCAAGATCATGCGAACATATTGGACCTTGATGACAGACGGTTTTTAATTTTGGATACGCAATGTCTTGCCTCTTATTGTATTTTTCGCGCGGAATTGACGTACGGACGTAGACACATCGTTCTGATAACATTTCAAACGTCTCTTTGAAGACACATTTTAGGGTCTTCAAAACAAAAGGCCAGATATATATCTCGTCGTATAATATTTGTTTCATTCACTAATCCAGTAATTAGAAAGATTTTACCACAAAAGAAAACCCTCATTTTTACAACTTTATAGATTTAAAAATATATATATCATATAAGTAAAGTCTAAAAGCTTATAATAAAAATATCATGAACATGCGTGCTCTAAAAATCATTAGAGAACAAATCAAAGACTGGTGCTATATATACACAATTGGGGGTGAAGGGTAAGGAAGAGAATTGAATGAATCATCAATCAATCAATAATCAATAAATAAATATAAATAAATGAAAAGGGGGGAGAGGGACGTAAAGTGGGGAGGGGGGAGATCTTCTTAGGATGGATACGGTAGGGGGGACACGTCAGGGATTCGGACAAGGAGATTCTCCGACACTAAACTCGGAGCCACGTGTTTCGACTGGAAAGCCAAAAAGGACGCGCCCATAATTGCAAAGGGCTTTGATTTTTTGAATTCCGCGGCAACTTGTCCAAACGCGACAAAAGCTGTAACACAGAGCTCTTTACCTGGATTTGACCTCCCCCGAATCCACTCTATTTGTTGTTACAAACCTATTTATTATATTAACTATTAATTAATCCCACCGTTCGACATAAATTAATCATATTTCTTTTTTAAACCGTCTCTTAAAAATTGATAACTTCTGAATTAAGAAAGATTTTATAAATATTTTTATATACTTACTCTTTATATATCTTTTTATTCTATTTTTCTATACATATTTAATTATCCACAAACTCATTTTCTCTCTCTAGACCTACCTTCTTACATTTTTTTTTTATTTCTCTCCACATTTCAAACTCTACCAACCAATTTTCTCTTTCCTGACTTACTCTCTTATCTCTCTCTCTCTCTAAAGGATAAAATGAGAAACATACAAGATATAACATAAATTCTTAATATGCGTGCAAAGTTAAACTGGGCAACTTATGTGGGATGGATGGAGTATATTATATTATGTTGTTATATATATTTTTATTTCAACAAAAGGTATAAAATAGTCTTATATTCTATCTTGTCGGAGAATTATAGTTTTACTTGTCTGAATTAGATTTGTGGGCATAAACTTATTCTGTATGGCATTACTCGAATTGAGTACGAAGATTGGTACTTAGTACATGTGAGCATGGTTCGGTTTGGTTCGTTTTGGAGGTTAAGCCGCAAACCGAATGATTACTCCTCAGTTTGAAAAATGGTGAATCAAATCAAACCAAACATTATCGATTTAGACGGTTCGATTTGATCGGCTTAAAAGGTTCTGTTTAGTCGGTCTGAGGGAGGCTATGGAGTAGGCTCTTTAAAAGGAAAAGTACAAAACTGTACTCCCTCCGTCCCTAAATATTTGATCATATTTTCTTTTTAACTTGTTCCAAAAGAGTTTATCACTTTTCAAATTAAGAAAGATTTTGCAGGTGTTTTTCATGTTTACCCCTTTTTATATATTTTTTAATTATAATTTTCTCTCCATATTTAATCTTCCACCAACCCATTTTTCTCATTCCTGACCCATTCAATAATGAAAATTCATAAAATATAACTCATATCCTAAATAAGAATGCAAGTTAAACGCGATCAATTAAAAAGGGACGGATTTGAGTAATTGGTGTTAAGTTTTTTATATTTAGATCCATCTAAATGAGTTTTACTTGATGTTACTTGTATCTTTTTTCAGTCTACTTTAGTCTGAGTTAACTATTCGGTTGACTACAGTACTATTAGACAAATTCAACTTTGATCACTGGACATCGATTTGTGTCAAATAACCACTAGATTCTTGAATTCATTTTAATCAGGTCATTCCTTCAATCTGTCCATGCCGTCGTCCCTTTAAGTGCTTTTTGTCATGAGTATATCTGTCATTATATCCTCTTATTTCCCTACATTTTCTTCTCCAACACTAGTTACAGTTCAACACTACAGAGAAAACAAGTCTAAATATGCCAACATTCAAATGGAGTCTAAGAAAGCAAAACTTCTTCAACCATTTCATGGTTTGCGCTCTACTTCCCCATCAAACCCATATGTGAATCTATCCCCTTCCTCTAGTCCAGCACCACCACACCATGGCCATTTGATGGTCTTTTTGGGCGAAAGGTCAAGTTGTATTATCAAATATGAGATTCTTACAACAAACATTGCTTACAGTCCAACACTATCAAAAACAAGTCTAAATGTGCCAACATTCATTGAAGGCCTTAGTAAGTAGAATCTCAACAACCATTTCATGGTTTGTGTTATACTTCGCCATCAAACCCATTTGTGAATTCGTTCCCTTCTACTATTACATCATCACAATACCCAACAGCACCACAACGATACCCTTACCGAAACACCACTGTCACCTGGTGCCTCGCCGCCACCACCATACATGCAACACCAACGTCATTACCACATCAGCATCCCATAACCCTCAAGGCCCCACCAACATCAGTGACCAAACCTAATTTATTTCCAAATCGGAAACCCATGCCACCACCAACATACCCAAGCCGCCACCACTCCATAGACACCAAAAGACCCACACCTGTAGGCACCACTCAATTGCGAGGCACCAACAACTCCATCACCTTCAGTCCAAACAGTCATCGCCCCCAACACCCACCATCCAAACCTTCGTCGCCCAATGCCTCTATTTGAACCCCTTCACCATCCAAACCTTCAGTGCCACCCCCATGGCTGCCATGACCAGTGCTACCATATCACGGGCCACTATCGCATTGCCACATATCACCACCTCATTCCATCCGAGATGGGTACACAGGGACCCACGCTTCACCGCCAAAATCAGTTTCAAATCTAGTGTGTGATTAGTGTATTTTTCGATATAGTTAGAGTTGAACTATTGTCTTTGTGTGTGCCGTGGCGTTGGTGGTAAAGAGTTGATGGGGCGGTGATGGTGGTGACCGGAAAAAGAAAGAACATGAGAAAGAAAAGAATAAAAGAGAATGATAGATTTACCCCTAAAAATTGAAACTTAACGGATTTGGTGCTGCTGGAGCCTAACAGAGTGATTTGATTAGACAAATTAACGAGTCTAATGGTCATTTCGACACCAATCGATGTTCAATAACAAAAGTTGAATATTCCTAATAGTACAATGGTCAACCGAGTAGTCAACTCATTTAATTTTGTAGATTTGTTCGTGACAAGTTCAAAATATCAAAAGTACAAAGAAGCCTGCTCTTTTCCTCTGCCGAACAATTCTAGTTCGATGTTGAATCTATTTTGAAATATACTCCAAGCATGGTTTTAGTACAATTAAGAAATAGAGTCAAAGACTCTTATACATTTCAATTTCGATATGGTTGTAATAGTTTACTTTCATATATCCTGATCTTCTTGAAAAATAGCCTAGCCACTCATGTAACTAAGAAAACAAACTCTTGTTTGATGATGTAAAACTTCTCATGTTAATCGACATATAAAAAATAAAAAACCTGTTTCGATACCATTTTCAAAATGCAAGGATGACAATAAAATTTGATTAGATTTTCACGTTACAATATATGAAAGCTCATTTATGTTGTTTGAATGCTATTTACAACACATTTATAAGTCAAAACGAGTGAGGCTGAGTTTCAATAAAACTACTTGTAAATAGTTGGGCAATAGTGTTTAACTTTAGTGTTTTTGAATATAAAGTTGAAAGTAGTAAGTATAAAAAAATATATGAAAACATGATAAATGAAGACCGAGAAAATGAATTGAGGGCTTTTAAGAGACTGGCCCAGTGGACTGCAGCTGTTTGTGCAAAGGCCAGTATGGGCTAGATGGGCGGGCCTCAGTCACTCAACCCAATATTCTTAGCTGATTGGGCTCAACATTTCCAAGCCCTGCCACATGCCTACAGTTTTCACTTTTCACTTTACAGGCATCATAAATATTTAAACTATACTTCCAATTCAGAGTATTTCTAAATTAAACACCAAAATATATGTATTTCTAAATTTTTCTTCTCAACTCGTATTGATCTGTCGCTCGGTACTCATTGTCGGCTAATTGCAACTGTGACGAAAAAATTATTACTTACTAGAGTACTAATTATGAGTACTCTCGTACGCTTCGTTCAGCAAAATAATTTTTTGTGTGTACATATATATACTAGATAAAAAACAAGACTACTCACACACATATTGCTTCCGTTCAGCTGACTTGCTATTTTCGAGATATAAGCAAATCGAACGTCGGAAGGAAGAGTAAGCAGGTTGGATATCGGAGTAACATTATCATTTTCTTGAAAGAACTCAAAATTTGAAAATTTTCTTCCAACATGATATTCTTCATCGTCTCGATTTTCACCTCCTCCGCGGAAAAAATCTAGCGTATTATGTGTGGATCATCATTAATAGTTTAAGGAAAAGTCCTGTGTACATGCATTTAGCAAATGATATACAAAAATAAATAATCATGCAATCAAAAATAAGAGCAAGAGAGAGAAGGAAGAGAGAGACAAGAGAGAAACCTTTAATTGTCCAGAAGAGAATTTGATAAATTCCTACAGTATACCCTCGGAAGCTCCTAACCTGCTGCATATCAACTACAAAAAGAATATGTCCAACACTCCTAAGGATCTAGCAGTTCTACTTAACAGTTAACACCTGTTCCACGACCAACTCTTGCAGCCCCTCCATTCTGATTACCTTCTCCATTGCGTCCACGGTTCCCAAACACACGCCTCCCGTGGTCACGACTTTCCCCATACTTTTTTTGGTCCCTAGAATCAGACCTGTCACGGCTGCGACCATCAATAGACTTTTCGCGGCCCCTAAAATTGTCATTACGGAGTCCACTTCGACCAGATGAGAACCCCCGTCTGTTATCACCAGCTGCAAAATGCAACCAAGGCCACATTTCCTCTCATCAATATCCATCTTATTACCAGATTTTCCTTCATTGTCCAATAGAAAGTAAGTCCTGATAATATTTTAGACAGCCGACAGTAAAAAGAGATCTTACAGATTATGCAAACGATAACTACTTGCCTTGAGAACGAGATTTCTTATAGTCAATATAAGCGTCTTTCCCTCCAATTCTGATCAGACGAGCCTGAAATGATAAGCACTTAATACTCTGAGCAACTATTTAATGAACTTGAAATTTGCAAGCGAGAAAATAGCTACTTATTGAACCTTTCACAAAATATTCACTTTCCAATAGTTGTACACCTTTTTTAGACAAGCTTTTCAAATTTCCTTATCCAAATAGCTCAATATTGAAAAAAATCACCCTGATCTAAATAACAATAATCAAAAGCCACCTCAATCATGTCACATCTAGCAGCGTTCTACCTTCAGTAATAATTTTTTGAAAAAAGGGGATACATTTGCAGTATCGCCAATTCATAGTGAGTGTATGTTTGGCAGATAATAAATCAAAATCAACAAATTGACTGCGAAAAATATATTCTTTTCTTTATTTCCTTATCAGCCAAAAGTGGAAAACCATGGCAAATGATACTCCAAACATCTTTTTCACTTGATTTAACTGGCTTTTTCGTTCTTTTGTGCAATTTTATCCCCGTGGAAATTGCACCTCTGTCATAACCCTGACCTTGCCCTATGTGAAGGGTGGATCTTGCTGCTTATTTTATTGAGAGTAAAATTTGCAATCATGCCAGCTGTCAAGGTTGGTTTTTGATAATAAGCTTAGAAAGTACTCCCTCATGTTTCATTGGATTTTTCACTCTTTACATTTTGTGTAATCCTAGGATAGATTTTGGCACATGTAAACATCGAGTTGAATTCTAATACAAATCATAGATTAAGTATCATTTGGCAAGTCAAGATAATACTAAAACAGTGAGTAGAGCCAATGTTTACATGGGCTAATCTATCCTATGAATTGGCAAAAAGTCAAAGGGGGAGTATCCTGTGAAGCGAGAGAGGAAAAACGAAGGAAAGGGGTGCAAAACGAAGGAAAGGGGTGCCATAAGAGACGATCTTGAACAAGTTACCTCAACTGCACTTTTTGCCGATTTCGAGGACTCAAAATCAACAAAACCACAACAGAATCCATCCTGCAAGATTTTATAATAACATGTCAAATGTCAATATCATGACATTGAAATGAACAAAATGGAGATGAATCTGAAGGATACATTGTATTTTCTAATCTGAATGTTCTGACGATTAGCAGGTCCAAACTTCTGGATCGCTGCTAAGAGACGTTCAATTGATATATCCGATGGCAAACCACCAATGTATATGCCATTAACTGTTTCAAGGAGGGAGATAGACCAATGTATATGTTATTAATAATGAGCACACAGATGCATGTGTGTGTTATGCATGTTTAACTTGTATAATCTGAAAGGACAGATAATAAGACCTTCTCCATGAGCACTGTTACTAAGTTGCGAAGAACGTGGTGAAGCACCATTGCTGGGAGGAGCGGGTGCTTTGGGTTTCGGGAATGCTGTTAACTGTTGATCAGTGTTTGGTGCAACTCTAACAACCACACCAGCAGGAGCATTGGCAGGAGTAGTCACCGCCACCTATACAAGATTTTAAAACATAAAAGTTGAATCCTGTAAAGCTGGCAAGATCTTTTAGAATTCCAAAAATGAAACTCACCCGTGATGAATAAGATGTTTTCTGGGAATCTTTCTGAGGCACATCATTGTGGCTCAAATTAGCTCGAGGATCAGAGACAACAACTTCTTCAACGACTGCACCTCCATTGTCCGAGTGATTTGATGTCTTCTGACCATTATCGGTAACATCTATGGGAACATGAGTGACTTCTGAAGACAAGTGTGACATTTTTTAAAAGTAAATTAAAAAGAAACTAAGTAAATAAACTAGGTCCCTCCCCCTACTCTCCACCCCTCAAAAGGCAAAGGAAATAATTCTGTGCATTCGCACACCTACAAAAACATGCCTGAATCTTGAGTCAAAGGAGCAGTTACATTTTCTTCAGCAACAACATGATCTGTCAAAGGGGTTGATGACTTGTCTACATCCTTAAAATAACATAAGTCGTTTAACACATAAAAGCCCTTTTCTTTTGGTGCCAGAAAGAATGTCTGAGTGAATTCCTTTGTCTCGCCGTCGTCCTTCCCAGTCAATAAACCGGTAACTCCTACAACCACCCCTTTCATGTAAGACTCTTGGGCGTATATAGTTACTATCTTAGCCCGATAGTTCTGGTAATTAAATGACATGATCTCGTCATTAATTCCCTGATTCAAGAAAAATAAAAATGAAAAGTTATGCAAATCCCTAGGCTTGTATTGGAAAAAAGAGCGCTATCAAGCTGCAGCGTTGAATGAAGACAGAGAAATACAAGCAATAGAGGCTAGAAGAAAACGGGTTACATAATTCTAGCTGACAATTCCCAATTCATGCAGGGAAGAGGGTTTAGATGGAAAAGCAGTTACTATAACAGTAAGGGGCAACCAAAAGTGCAGTCTCACCAAACATTAAATTAGGCTGAAAGCACTCAGATCTCTGGTTAAATTGCATATGGAGTGATTCGTGAATACATGAAATAAAATAGCTAATGTAAATAACCTGTAAGATTCATCCAAGTTACAGCAAATTTCAGCAAACAACTTCCACAAACAACAGTAACAGAGTTTCCCATCTAACGTGAAATAAGCTCCAAGACTAAGCGCATTTCTAATTCACTCCAAACGTAAAGGTACTCCAATTAATACTAATAAAAAGGTATCTTGCTTGCTACGACTTATCAAAGTTTACTATGTGGTGGGATCACAATGTAAGTAATTTGGTTTTAGAGCCAAGATACTTGGCTTAGTCAAATGGAATCGACTCGATCATCAGATTAGCTCGTTTATCCATGATCCAAGAGTCGTGATAAAAGGTCCTGAGAATCTTCCTATAAATGAAATTATCTTGCAAATTTTAAATAAATATGACCATGAACTAAACCCTTCAATCCTTCATATTTTTAACATTTCCAACACCTAGAAACATGCTCTTGGGTCAGTCCAAGTAACTGACACTTCTGCATACGCAGACAAGGGTGAAAACAAAAAACACCCCTTCAACTTTTGACCAACAGCATTTTACCACCTCAATCTACAGACTTTGTTGAGTAATCCCCTGAAGTGACTCAAGTGAATGCCCAAGATTTTAACTTGTCAAATAAAAGGGTGAAAACAGTAGTAGATCCAAATAACTAATACTGGTGTTCTAGAGTACTGTTTAGTCCAGAACAGTAACGGCATGAAAGTTTTTTGGACATCGATTCGAGAAACTTACTTCCATGGTCGACACTGAGGTCAATTTACCGTCGAGTCCCGGTCGCCCTATCACACTTGAATCCTGATAAAATTTATGTGTATTTTCGGGAGAACTAAAAAGAATTTTGTAGTACTGTTCCGCAAAGACCTTTCCTACAACTTCGGCAGTGAAGGAAGGGGAGCAATCTGATGCTTGAATTGCCATCTCTGCTAAAATTAAACATCCAAACATGAGTTTAGGATTGCACTGAAACAAAAACAAAAAACGCTTAGACATATGTAAGCAAGCAATTGATTCCTTTTGAGTACTTCTGATAAAGGCATGAAGTTAAACCAGGAACACGTGGCCCTGTAACTTTTTGATTCAGTGCACGTACAAAAATTAAATGCAGTAGCAAAAAGAAAAAAAGAGGAGAAAAAAGCCATGGGCCTCTCATATACTTAAAAAGGGAAACAAAGAAATAAACAAAGACTGCCGAGTGAAAATGCAGAAACATCCGGAAGTTTATAAAGTTCTGCAAGAGCTCCATGTACCAATGTAGTTCATCAAAAGTTTGGCAAGAGCAATACAAACAAATCAATTAAGTCCATCGCGAAACAAATTATGTCCAAGTACCATTGCACCAATAACAGGTTGCCATTACTTGTATACACCATAGCGTTCACGAAAATCATAAGTAGTTCAACTAAACATCATTCAACAATTATAGCACCCTTTTCACCAATCAGATGTTATAGCAAATAGATCCCTAAAACTAACACTCCCTGAAACTAACACTCTAGAGGATATTAACATAACAAGCGAAAAAAGGTAATAGCAACAAAACGGAAATACCATCAGCGCAAAAATCAATGCAGCAAAACAACAACCGGTATTCTAAACCCTAGTTGCCCAGAAAAAGCAAAAGAATAAAGAGAAAAGAAAAAAGAAAAAAGGGGTTCCGTAAAAAATTTGAAAAGCCTGCAAAAGATAAATCAGCAAAGCCCTGATCGCCTGAAAACAAAAAAAGAAAATAACCCAGTGATCAATGCAGCAAAACAGCAATTGGGATCGCTAAACCCTAATTGCCCAATGAAACAATCAATACCCGCCAATCTAGAAACTCAAAAACCTAGTCTTCCACAATCAATGCAGCAAAACCCACAGATGATTGGCTAAACCCAAGTCACCCGGATAAAGATATACCCAGGTAAGAATCTATTTAAAAACCTATTCCTTACTCAAAAGATTCTCAAAACATCATATCCGAAAGATACCCATGAAAAATTCAAAAAACGACAAGGATGTAAAACCGTGTAAATGGTGGTTCCATGAACAAGATTCTTGAAACATTTACGTACATAAAGAACGTACCTCTGGGGTATTAGAAACCACAGAGACAAGGGAAGCCCTAAAAAATAAGAGCAGACAGGAAAATGCCAGTATATGTAGTAGGTAAAGCACGAAGAAAGGGAGTAGATAGAGAGAGGGGGGAGATTTGATTGGAAGAATCTGCCAAATCAGAACTGAGATTTTGGTTTCCCTTTTGTTTTTGTGTTGTTTTGTAGCTTGGGACTTGTTTGGAGGGAATTTCTCAGTTTTCGAAGTGGATACTATTTTAGTGTTTGTTTGGGACCACCTTCTGTATTTTTCATGGTGGTGATTTGAGGGGGTGTAGGTGATGCCCTGTGCTGCCAAGGTACTGGATACTCAGTTCATGAATTGGGCTTTATATGCAAATTATTTTTTGTTTAGGAATTTTGTTTGAGGTGACATGACACAACAAGTAGATGACATATTTGGGCAACTTTATTTGTCGTTTTGGCATATTTAGAAAAGAAAAACCCGAATAATTATCAAAAATTTAACCTTTGCGACAATTTTTTTTAATCATATTTGTGCCTATAAATATTTCAATTGTAGTTATTCGACAGGGTTAAAAGGACATTTAAATTATCATGTTATACATAGCCAAATAAATACATGAAATAGAGAGAACTCACACGCATAGAAAAAAAAAAACCACACACACACACTTTTCTCCCTTACTTGTTCTCCGCATTGTCTTGGTTCCATCCTATCAAACGTAACTTTACACGTGTCATTTAAGTACTTACCCTTTGAGAGTTTGACAAGTTCGACAAGTTCAAAAATCTATATGAACTCGACTAGGACATTTTTTCCACGTACAGTTTTCATGTACAAATTATCTCCATGTACTTACCTTTTAAGAGTTTGAAAACTTGTTCAAAAGACAGATTCAAGGTTGTTGGAAATAATTAAAGCGCAAAACTTGAATAAGGCATGTCTAATCTAACTGTCTATCTGTAATGTGTACAAAAGGCCGACCTTTCAATTTTTTGTAGTACATAATTACCTACTTAAAATGTTAACACTTGATATGAAAAGAATCTTTTAATGTATCATAGAAAGTTAATGTTTTCTTTCTTACTTGGCATATTTATTAATTTGTCATTTAAAATTCAACTAATCAAAATGATTTTACATTTATCTCCCTTCCAAATCAACATGTATCGCTTAAAATAAATTAGTTAACACGTCTGCAATCCCAGCAATTTCTCAAGTTTGTCCAAACTCCATATCTCCATCTCTTTATCTATATCTCCCTCTCACTCAATTTTAAACGAATGTCTCTCCCTCTAATCATAAATATTTCTTATTGTTAAGTCAAGCCAAGTATTCGAATCTTCTATATTTTATTTTACTGTAAGGCATGTATTTATACAATATTATCCCTCTTTATTTTTTTGTAAATTGTTAATATATTTTACTTTCTTCTTAGTGGCCTTTATTGATTCAATCATCAATGCATGGGTTATTAGCATCATTGTAATTAATAGGGAATATACTATTCATGCCATTTCTCATGTATCTCACATATTCATTTGTTGCTAAAAATTAGTTGCTACTAAAATTCATTTTCAACTGCCAAAATTGGTAGAAAATTCATATAAATGGGTGAAAACAACGTTTTTGCTATTGTTATTACTGTTGTTCTTATTATTCCTTTTATCATTTTTATTAGGCATACGGGGACGAGTTTTCTTAATGAATATCTTATCAATATGGTTAAGACTAATGTGATTAACCGTGAGTTCTAGGAAGAGCTGTCAATATATACTATGTGATCAATCAGTGAATACTTTGCATCTTACTCTCGTGCAAAGTATTTCGTTAACTCTTGACTATATTTTGAACTTTCATTTACTGCAGCTAACATGCATTTGGTGATTTCTCTTACTCGTGCCCATGGTTATTAGGAATGTTGTGTGATTTTTTAAGGGGCTTCGACCACTTTACCTCACACCTAAGACCCTTATTTTTAACCTTTTTCACAAGACTCTTTATATATATATGAGTCGATCCATATCTACCGCTAAATAAGTAGCTATTCTAGCCATTCATTTGGCAAATTAAACGGTTAAGATGTCTTCTTCTTCTTCTTTTCCTTCTTTAATTTAAATTCGCCTATAGCGGTCAGAATCTTAACAAAACTATCCCAAAAAATGCCCCTTCTCCACTTGTGCACTGCTTGCTTTGACTCTTTCTCTATGTCCAGATTACAGCTAGCCCATTCATCATTTTATCTATCTCCATCTCCACTGCACTGTCCATCTCCATCATTCATTGACAAACTCCCTCGCCCATCTCCAAGAGTCGCTCCGCGGTCATTCATTTCTTAGTCGCCGTAGTTTCGTTGCCGTAACTCTGTCAATGTCCTTTTTTAAGCGCCGCGCTCCGCCACCGATGTTAATGACCCAGGTCTAAAAAAGATATGGGGTATCAATGGTCAAGGAAGACACGTGAATAGGCGGTGATTAGTAAGTCCAAGCCGAGGGCGGTGGGTGGATAAGGGTGAGCACGGTTCGGTTGGTTCGGTTTGGAGGTTGAATACCAAACCGAACTGACCAATCTCGGTTTGAAAAAAAAAAAAAAATCAAACCGTAGTTGAACGATTCGGTTTATGCAGGTTGAACGGATTGAGCGGTTCGGTTTGAACGGTTTAATCGGTTTGGGCGAAACTCAATTTTGGGCAAATTTAGGCCAAAAAATTAATAACTTATACATACTAATAAGCTCCAAAAAAACTGAATTTTTTTATCATAATTATTATCAATTAGTGAGACATAGCGGCGAGTGAAAACTATGTGTTTCGTTAAGGGATTTAAGGTTTATCCCATTTTATATGAGTGGTTAGATAACTAAGGTTAGTAAAAAATAACTAGGATTAGGTAAAAATATAGATATATTATATTATATTCGGTTAGTTCGGTTTCAAAAAAAATCCAAACTGAACCGACCGAATCGAATGTACGGTTTGGGAAGGAAAAAAAAAAACCAAACCGATTGATTTTTAGATCGGTTTGAAAATAAACGGATTGGTTGGTTCGATTTTCACGCTTGGATCGGTTTCAATGGTTCAAATGCTCACCCCTAGGTGGGTGAAAGAGTGGCGATAGAGGTGGTGTTGTGCTGGGTGTGCGCGGTGGGAGTTTGTTGTTGCCCCATCCCTCACTGTTGAAGCTGCTCACTCGCTAAAGGTGCCTCTCACCTTCGTCCGCCTTCCATGCAACTGTAAAGTCGCCGATGTCCCTCACCGATCTGCCCTGATCCATTGCCAACTTATTATTTCAGATCTCCCTTTATGTATCTTAATTTTTTATACCGAGAACCAATTAAAGGTTGCTTCTCGTTTCCAATTGAGAGCTGTAACATGAGAGTTAATTTATGCACAAGTGTTGAGTAATTTGTTTGTAAATGAAATAATTGGTGTCGTGTCCAAGATGAAACCTACTATTTTGTGTTTGGTGTTAATGGTGGATTTTGATGTGTGTGTGTGTGTGTGTGTGAGAGAGAGAGAGAGAGAGAGAAGAGACATAACTGTTAGAGAGGAGAGGACAAGAGATGAGAGGATAGGAGAAGAGAGGAGAGGAGATGAAAGGGCTACAGGGCAGGGATGGAAGAATTTGGAAAACTCGTACGCAAAAAGCTTTAAGAAAAAAGCCATATCAGCTGTTTAATACCTTCGAGGCATTTTGCTCAAAATTACCGACCGCTACATGATGTAGCGGATGACGTTTTTTATTTATTTATAAAAAGTTAGATCTAGTATATCCTCCATCCACTATGGATGGATAACCAAATGACGCATGCAACTTACTTAATTTGCCTGCGGGGACAAGGGATCACGACCCTATAAAATTTTTTATATAACTAAATATATATAGTATATCAATAATGTACAAATTTATATGAACCATAAAGCTAGATATTCTTCTTATATTCATGTTATTGATTGATACCATTATTTCATTTCAAACAAATACAAATTAAAAAATGGAATCTGAATTTGATAAATAAACAAATTTTTCCAAGGAACGTGAAAAGAACAAAGCCCTTCTCATTTTAATTCCTCTCGATGTTGAGTGATCTCTGACTGTCGATGAAGTTTCGAGAAATGGTAGCCAATACACGGTCATGGTTTGTTTGAAATCACTTATAGTTTTGATTTTCAGTTTTCAAAAAAACAAAAACAAAAACCAGTTTAGTTTTTATTTTTTATAAAAACAAATAGGTGTTTGATTACCCAATTTTTATTTAAATTTTTTTCTTTGGTGGTGGTAAGGGTGGCGGTGGTGGTGGCCAGTGGCGACGGTCGGTGGGGGTGATGGTCTCAAAACAAAACCCAAAATTCAAATATGAAAGTTTTCAAAACTGAAGAAAAAAACGAAAACCGTGTGTCAAACACGTTTTTTTTTCTCCAATTTACAAAACTGAAGAAAATATTGAAAACGGAATATATTTCAAACGTTACCACACTCGGTTCCTTTATCATTTCATTACCGGAGTTTTTAGACCTTTGACTCGAAAACGAAGATGGCAAAACAAAAATAGCATTTGAAATGGAAAGTAATAAATAAAATCTCCCAATTAAGGAAACGAAAAAGGGGAGAGAGATCCAGAAGTAAGCAGCCCCCGGCGAGGATCGAACTCGCGACCTTTCGCTTACGAAGCGAACGCACTACCACTATGCTACGGAGGCACTTATTGCTATTCTATTGTCATCAACATACTGATAGAGCAACTGCGTAGCGGTCGAAAGCAATTTTGCCAAAACCCTAATTACAACCGTGGGTTTTCAGAGAGAGGAAGGAGGAGGAGAGATGTGTGGGATCGCCGTGATTGTCTCTGGTATTCGCGTCGACGTACCCGACGTTCTTCCGGATCCCGTCTTTCACGCTCCTCCGTCCGATCAAGTAAGCACAAACACACGGGCACACGCACTGATTTTGCGGCATTTTGTTAGGCTATGGATAGAGGAAGACGTAATTGTTCTAAATGATAGTCCCTCCGTCACGAAATTTGAGCGCCATCGACTTACTGGCTGTTTGATGCGATGATAGGACAGGATTTGAACTCATGAACTTGCACCTTCCTCTCCTGCTGACCATTTAGTTTACTAAGTTTTAGCCGAGCCAAAGTCAATGTTAGTTATTGAGTTGAACTGAACAACGTAGAAAGCTAAATCGTCCTGAAATGTTCGTACTCCTTCCGTCTCATAATTTATTTTCCCTTTCGAGGATTTAATCTCCGACATATAAGCATTGAAGGGGACTCATATAGTGACTGTATAGATCAAACAAGAATTGCATGACACTTCGAACTGGGGTAAAAACGACGAATAAAGTCGAATTTGCAATTAGTCTGTTTGTGGACTAACTAATGGATATGCCGGTAAAGTGGGAAAAGGACAACTTTCCTCTATGCTTTTGCGTTTAATGTTTTCTTTTTTTGGGTGGGTAATGGAATGATTTCTTACTAGTAAGGAGAAGGTTTTGTTCGGTTATGCTGTTCTTTGCTCTGGCGTCATAGTGCAAATGAGTGAAGCTAATTCTATGTGCTCTCTGTGCATTACTTTTGAGTTTCTTCAAAATCTATCTCATGTTGATGGCTGTTGGGTTCCAGCTGTTGTTTTCTGTAGATGAGACTAAAGCAGCTCTACGAAGAAGGGGGCCTGACAGCTTGGGATGTAAGAATGTCGTCCTTCATTACAAAAATTCATCTTCCGTGGAGGAACAAAATATCGTATCTTCCATTGAGCAAGAAGAGGCTACAGGTGATTGCTTATCTTCTACGAGTGGAGAAACTTGTAAGGCAGACAATGGTTTTGGTATCAACTCTCTTGGACATTTATACTTTGTTGGTGCCACATTGCAATTGAGAGGAATGGATCCAGTCGTCCAGCCTTTGATGGATGCATTTGGTAATATCCTTGTTTATAATGGTATGTGCTTTGACCTTGTCGAAGTTTTAATTTTTAGGTTTCTGCATCATGTTACTGCTAGAGTTTTAAGATCTTCGTTGCTCATATATGCCTTGAAGCTGAAGTTTGTTGTTGAATCATTGAGTTACTTTTCTTTATTTGGCTTTGCTTCGACTAGGCTATTATTTGATTGGGGTCTGATTGATTGACCATGTCTCTTGCTTTATCATTTTCGAAATGGTACTTTGTGCCTTCGAATTGCTAATCACCATTTCTAAAGTGATACCTTCTATAACACTATGGTATAGTGGAAGTGATAGGAAAAAGATCATAAAGAGAGTGAGAAAGCAATGGTTTGTAGTGGGTTTACTTAGAGACTTGAAGCACTTACTAAATAGACACAATATAAAGAGGGGGAAAAGAGAGTATAACAGACCTATCTGTGTAATCTCGGGACTCGTGCCCATCAATAACAAAACTCCATAAGGTCATAGTCTGAGCAAATTTTCCGTCATCTGATAGTAATTGTCGCAGAAAAAGGCAGAAATTTCTTGTGTCAATGTAGTTGACTTATAAGATCATGATTAAAACAGTCTAATTTAGGAGGACATGAGGATTTTGCTTACCTCTAGAATAAGCTTTGAGCTAGTTTTTTGGATTTATCAATAAGGAATACAGTCTATTTTGTGCATGACATGCGTTCTTTTAAGTTGGATATGCAATCAGTTATATCTTTCTTTTTATTGTCTTGAACTTTATAAAATTTTTAAAACCGGCTTTTGTTTCAAATTTTAGGTGAAATCTTTGGAGGAATACATGTTAGTAGTAATAGCAACGATGGTGAAATTCTTATGCAGTATCTGGGAAGTTGCTGTGCCTGTAGCTCCAGCGGACATACAATAACTTGCTCTCGTAGTGGAAAGGGACAGAATTCTGTTCCCGATCTTCTTTCAATCATCAAGGGACCATGGGCTTTGATATATTGGCAGGTACTAAGCGGTAAGTTTCTGCTTGTAATGATTAATCAGTAGAGAATGTTTGCTTTCACTTTCAGGCACACAGTTTTATGGGTTTATGCTTATTGTCATGTGCAGCACAGTACCAAAACCATGTGGTTTGGACGAGATGGATTTGGACGGCGTAGCCTCCTTGTTCACTGGCCCACTTCAGGGGACTCTCGACTTTTGCTAACTTCTGTCTCACCACCTTCTTCCCTTCATGAAAGTTCTGGTAAGTATTTCTGCTAAAGGCTTATTTATTCATTTTTGCTATGCCCAATACATAACTGTTGGAAGCAAATGTCGTTTGAAAGTGTATGAGTTAGTTACCTATGGAAATGGTAAGAATCTCACTTTTTTATTTTGGTCCTCCAAACAAAAGGTTGAACACCCATTAGCTTTCCCGTTTGTTCGTCATCTATCTGCTGTCATGCTTTGTAACCCTAATATGGTAACATGTCTATCCTAATTTAATAGTATTTTTGTAATATATGACGTTAGGTTGAATATTTTATGTGACAGTGCCTGCTAAGAACAGGGATGTTATTAAAAACATGTATGCCGGAGAAATATGTGAGGACCATAGATGGCACAACTAGTGATTATCCAATTACAGTTGAACTTCACATAGGACGATTGACTTTAAGCCCCTATCCTTTCTACTGATGGATAAGCTTACTAAGAAGCCTGTGTTGCGGACTAGTTTGTCTCTTTCAGAAAGGAATAGTTCGTTGAATAAGGGACTTTCAAGACTGGGAGCTTGATTCAGTTCAACTTTTTTGGCAACCTAGTGGATGTATGTGTTGCAAAAGCGAGGACATGATGTGGTGGAGACCTGATAAGAAAAGAGTTTTTTCTGTGAGATTGTTTGATTCTTCTTTGTCCGCTAATAGAAATGCGACATTCCTGTGAGGAGTATTTGGCAGGGTTCAGTGCTCCCAGGGTCAATGTTTCTGTGTTGAAAGCTGTGAGAAATGCTATTTAACCATTGACAATCCGAGGAGAGGTCAGAGCTTGGTATTGGTTCGTTATATTTAAGAACGATCATTTGCTTAACCATTGCGAAGTAGCCAGAGGCATGTTGCACTTGATCTTTTCTGTGTTTGGGCTGCATTGGGTTTTGCTGAGGTCAATGGAGGTATTGCGAGGATGGTTTGGGATAAGGTGTCTAGGAGTATCAAGAGAAGCCCATTTTGCCTTATGGGAGAGAGCTTCCTTTTCCTCGGTTGCATGCACTATTCTTGAGCATTCTTTTTGTCTGGCTCAAAGAGGATTTCCTGGATTCAGCTTTGGCTTTTACAGATTTCATTGATGAGTTTGGCCTCAGAGCTGTAATGTAGATACTTTCGGTCAGCTTCTTGGGGCTACTTTTGCTTTATTTCTCTTGTTTACTCCCAGCGTACATGGATTGTACCGCCTCCACTTCTTTAATGGAAATTTGATTAAGCTAACCAAGAATATTCATGTTGAGGTTTTGCGGTGCAAGTTATTTTCAGATAATAGAACGTAATTATGAGACTAAAATAGGAGAATAGCTATGGCTTTAAGTTAAGCAGGATTAAGCATTTTTTGGAATGCAATAAGACTAGGAGGTTTTGAAGGTAAGGTAAACATGGATGGCGAAAGGTACCTTGAAAGGATATATTTTTAGATATCCTGGATCAATATGACACATAAAAGGGACAGGTGGATGTAAATATGGATGCTGCCCATAGGATAAGAGCAGGTTGGGCAGATGCGCTTATGGAGTGGAGTTTGCAATAGTAACTTCTCGAGAATCTTTTAGCATTGTAGTGGGGCCAGCGATGCTGTATGGCTTGGAATATCGGGCAATTAAGACACATCATCGACATATGAGTGTATTAGGTTGAGGACAGCGCCAATTGGGCAAAGATACGGTGTCACGACCCGAACCCACGTGTAGGCCCGCGAGCTTGGCACGTGACCGGCCGCAGACCCAGTAGACTCCAACCAAGGGCTCTGCTAGGCCTTACTCGCTAAAACAACATACAATCTGCAGCGGAATTTAAAACTTCTACAAACCTTAATTACATTTTCATATCTTTATTTGAATACAACACTCATGCTACAATTCCTCATAACTCTGATTTATCAATAACTAAAACTAAACCAACAATCTAAAAACTTAGCGACTTATTCTATGCAGTCTCCGGAGCTCCGCGCCATATTGTCCTTCTTATGCTCCTCAAAATCCCATTACTTTCAATCTGAAATGATAAGTAAGGGATGAGCTTCCACAAGCTCAGTAAGTAACCAATGATTCAACCAGGTGGACCATGGCATGCCAGAAAATAATTCACTTTAAATCATAGCAACATTTGAATCTGAAATAATAAAGTAATCATCCGGTAAATGAAATATAGTACATGAAACAAAACTGAGGTATATAATCATTAGCACAAACTCAAGAAAACCAGTTCAATCTCAACATCAGTTCAGACGATATGCTGCGGTCAGCGTACGAGCCCCCCTGACTAGGGCCCGAAATCCCTCCTCCATCCGGGATAAAATCATCCTGTGGACGCAAGGGCGCCCCACCAGCCACAGTACTGTGCATCAACGTACAAGCCCCGTTGACCAGGGCCCGAAATCCAACTTTCCCCCGTGGATATGGGGCACAACAATCGAATAAACAAAAAGACCTTTTGGTTCCTCATAAACACAATCACTCATCAATTGATGTCAAACCATTCTCACGCCCATTTTGATAGTTTTCAAGCTCTTCAATATTCACAAAATTTCAAGTACCAAAACATCTCACTTGCACTGATTATTTCAAATCCGAGTTCCATTTCAGTTTCTAGGCAAAACATCATTTACATGTTGGTCCGGTTTTTCTTTGACGAGAATAAAACACTAAAACCTTTTTGGTAATTTAAGCCAGAGCAGTTAAACGTACTTAAAACGGTCAATACTAATAAACAACATATTTTTAACAGTAGATAAACATATACATTGCATATAAAAATACTAGTTGAATCAAGGGTCACTTACTTGACGCTACGCATTTCCCGCAATCAAAGTCTCTGGAGCGACAATCTCGCTGCTACATCTAGCTAAAAGAACGGTTAGGGCCATTCTTTTTATCTCCAGGTTCCCAGCTTTACTATGACCCGAAGGCATCATTGATGATTCATGTTGGTTATTTCCTCAAACAACTCCGACGCCGCATCTGACCGCCCGCTACACAACCCTTCCAAAATCGTGCTCAGTTCACCATGCCATTCTCGGCATTTCATCATTGTTTTCGAGCCTCTCTCCACTAACTTGAAGTCACTAACCCATCGAGCATGTCATATTGCTACACTATACACAACCGCACTCCTCATGCAATAGTGTCCCACATGTACTCCTGTTACACGTTATCGTCCAGCCACAACCACGCCTACACAATATACACACTTGCCTAAACACATGAAACACGTACACCTACCATTATAACCACAACAATATCGCAATCTTACCACCGAAATCCGTTCATTTTCCATACCGCCAAAACCTAATACACCGGCTGTATATTCACACACTGCCCATGGTCATAGATCCCAGCGGCGACGATAATCGGCATGGTTCTGGCAACATGGAAACGATCTAGATCTGTGGCGGCGCCGGAGTTCATTGCAGGTGAAGGGCTGCCGTGATCTGGGAAAAAGCATTGGCTGACGAATTGGGCTGCCGGCAACAGCAATCGCACGACAGCTTGTAGGGGCAGCGGAACCTTAGCAGCGGTGCGATGGCTACGGTGCGGTGGTCACGGAGGCTCAGTTGAAGGGCAGCTGTGACGTGGAAGAGGAGTTGGCCGGCGATAGGGTTGCCGGTGACAGCGCATGCGGTCGAAAGTCGAGGAGACCGGAGATGGCGCCGGTGATGGCGATCCACCACGGCTTGGTGGTGGTTGACGCTACCTTCATGGAGGCGTGAAGGCGCCGACAATAAAGTTGACGGAACAGGGCAACGGCAGCGATGGGCGGTGACAGGAGGTGCCGGTTGCTGTGTTCAGTGCCGTTCGCCGTTTGTAAAGGCGCTGAACGGTGGAGGGGGATTTATTGGACGTCGTGGCGATGGAGGCTGATGGCATAGCGTTACGGTAGTCCAGGCGTCTGGCCGGAGTTGCTATCCGGTGACCGCGGTGTGGCCGAAAATGGGGGCTGCCCACATCTGTAGAGACGCCGCCCTTTCTAGGGCCGACTGTCCTTCTCTTTCTCTCTTCCTGGCTTCTTTCTTTCTTCCTTCTTTTTTTTTTATTTTCTTTTGTCTAGCTTATTTACAAAAATGCTTTCCTTTTTTTTTTTTTTCCTTCCAATCCTTTTCCAAAATCTCCTGCTTTTCTTTATGCCCAAATCACCCTCTGCCATTTCAAAATCCTACACAAATTGTTTTTTTTTTGTTGATAAAATTGTTCAAACCAAACGTTGCTAAGAGCTAAAAGAACATCACTCATAAAATTATCGCTAAAGTAATATTTACGGGGTAAACCTAGGTTCGGGGCATCACATACGGTAACTTCACTTGACATGATTTGGTTAGATCCAGTTTAGGGCTTTAGATTCTCCTGTGAGGAAAAGAGATTGGTGTCAGAGACTTGCTTTCTACGGGTGTATCAGAACAACGTGTGCTTGGATAGAGAAAATCGAAGTTCATACTCCCAACTAGTTTGGTGGAAGGTCTTAGTTGAGCTGACTTGTGATGCTGGTGCAGTGCTGTATGATCTGTGCCAAAATGACCATATTGATACATTTTGCCAATAGGCCCACGAGCTTTCCTTTAATTTGCTATTAGGTGGCGATGAGAATGAAAACCGCATTTACATTTAACTGCTATATTTGGTGTCGATTAACTAACGAATGAAATCGTGGAAATGTTTGTAGTGTGTTGTATAAACTAAGCACCTTCAGCCTTCTGCATTATTTGTTGAAGCTACTCTCAACATGTATACCTAAGTAAATGTAATAATTGATGCTTTCTAGTTCCAACCAGAGTTTTCATTCCACGATTTGTATGCGCCAATTCCTGCTGCATATTTCATTAAGGAATAATAGACTGAAATGACGGTCGAACATCTCAGCTACTACTTGAACCTTTTAGGTGGCACCAGTTAGCCTACATGATCTGCTTTTAGTTCACTCTTTTAACTCCGGACAACCTTATAATAGATGATGTGCTTTAATTTGCTTGTAGATCTTGTGGACGAAAGTGGAATGGGCAAACTGAATTTCTGGGAAGAGCTTTCATGTGGGGTGTACAGTTTATCCATACACACTTCAAATGCGGATGAAAATCTTGTCGGCAAAGTTGAGCATCATGAATGGACTAATCCTAATTTGAAAGAACTAATCAAGTGGGAGAGAACTTCTGTCGAGCCCAAATATGAGGAGTTGCATAATATTTGCAGAAAGACTCCTTGTGAGCAACAGGACATGCAATCAGCTGCTTTAGTGAAAATGCCTTCGGGGCTAGGTCAAGATCTAACCATTCTTGTGTTACCATTTTTGCCTTTGCAGATAATAAGGCCTGTTTAATATGAGATCAAGATTTCTCTAGGATTTGGAAGGTCCTTCACAGCAATATTCAATTTGATTATACAGGGCCTGTACAAGCATCAGTTCCAGGAATATCAGAGTCACTGCTGACTGCTTTGAGAGAATCTGTCGCACGACGTTCTACATTAAGTACCCTTGACCAGGTTCAAAAATTGACTCATGCAAAATATAACTGACTTGCTCTGCTCAACTCGATCGTACCCTTGACCACGTGTTGATGAAAAGCATAAAGCTTAACTAGTTGCATGAACTTGAATCATGACATTTAGCCTGTAAAATTTCTCCCTTTTTGGTAATTTTTAATTCTTATTTGGATTCATATTGTTCTTCGGCTGGCTGGGATGCTTAGGCAGTTACTCGTCGTCATGAAAATGGTGGATCCTCGCCAGTGGCAGTGCTTTTCTCTGGTGGATTGGATTCAATGATAATTGCAGCACTTTTGGATGAGTGCTTGGAACCTAAATGTAAGTATTCATGTAGAAGTTTGGTTCATTTCTTCCCAAAAAAATTAGTTTTATAATCTTCTAGACAGTGTTTCCAGTTCTTCTTCTGCAATTACTGTTTTTATTGTCAAAATAATGCTTCCAATGTATCTCATCTACTTCCTGTTGGCAGATTCAATTGAGTTGCTCAATGTAAGCTTTGATGGTCAGCTTGCTCCTGATAGGATCTCTGCTAGGGCAGGTGTGAAGGAACTTCAAAAAATAGCCCCATTGAGAAGGTATTGGTTCTTCTTTCTCTATTAAATCCACTTTTATCAGCGATTTGCCCCTTTTTTCTTATATTCCTTTCTGTTTTGTTAGTAGAAACAAGGATGTATTAGTGTAGTAAGGTTAACAATTGATAACATTGTGGAGAAGGCGTGTAGATAATGACGTAAAATGGTTGAAGCTGGATATGGGACACTGAGTTCATAGCTACGAATATATACAAGAAAGAGAAAGCTGATAATTGGATAAATGCAATTCTTGTTGCTGAAGGATTTTGCTCGTTTTCCTCCCTTATTAGCCCTGAAAATGCCTTGAACCTGCTTAATTGAGACGAAAATCTTGTCAATGTAGTGATATTCACTTAACTTATTATAGTGCCGGTATGGTAGTATACTAATATTTCTTAAATGCACAAACAATTTGATTTAAATTCCTTTTCATTTTTTGTTAATGCTATATCTTCAAATCAAATTGCTGCGATTCAGATGGAAACTTGTAGAGATCGATGCTGATTTGTTGACGTTGACTTCAGAGACAAAGCATGTTATGTCACTCATAAATCCTGCAAGGACCTACATGGTACGTACTCTTAATCTAGAGGAAATTGTACTTCGTCAAACACCAACTATTTCTGACAAAATCGATGATTAAGAGAGACGAAGGACGAAGAAGGCGGAGAAACAAGCTTGACTTAAGAAGCCTGCCCTACTTGCTGGGCTGTTCCTCCTTCCACAGTCTTCATGCTTTTGTGTAGTTCTCTTTCTTACCATATTTTGTTGTGTTATTTCTCCCTTCAACTAGCGAATTTTGTTCTTCTGGGGAAAAGAGTTACTAACATCTAGCTACCTGTCCTCTCAGCTTTTGTCTGTTATCCTGTCTACAAGCACATGCATTATTTTGGTATTTGTGAAGCCTTCAATTTCTGGGACGAATGTTTCAGGACCTCAATATTGGTCTAGCATTATGGTTGGCAGCTAATGGTAATGGTTGGCTCAATGACGAGAGCAGCAAAGGTGGTGATGCTGGATACCAGCGTTTAAAATACAAGTCTACGTCCAGGATTGTCCTGGTTGGTTCAGGCGCCGATGAACAGTGTGCTGGCTATGGTCGACATAAGACAAAATACAGACAGGGAAGGTGTGCAGCTTTCTGCTACTAGATAATGTCGTCTGTTATTTTGATTTCATCAATGTTCATGTTATTTCCTTACTCCATGTTTGGAAGTATGTCTATTGTGTCTGTATGTTCCACGATATCCATGCTCAGGGTCTGATGCTTATCGTGTGTCTTTTATAGTAGCAGCATGTGCTTACTTTGTGTCTAAATTTTCCACAGAAGAATGCATGTGTATATTTGTTAGTTGCAGTTTGCATTTTACTCCTGTGGAATTGAGCTCTAATATTGCTCAATTTGTCCTGCTGAATTTGGGTGGTTAAAATACTCGTTATCAGCTGGGTTGGATTAAATGAGGAAATGAAACTAGACATGCAGAGAATATGGAAGAGGAACCTAGGGAGAGATGACAGATGCATTGCTGATAGTGGCAAGGAGGTATTCAGTTAACGCCAGAAAATATTGTTTCTTGACTTTTGTCGCAATCTAATAATCTTACCACTTGTTTTATCAGGCTAGATTTCCCTTTTTGGACGAGGATGTAATAAAGACTCTGCTCGATATTCCGTTGTGGGAGATTGCTGACCTTGATCAACCAAGTGGGATAGGTGATAAGAAGATTCTAAGAGAGGTACACAGTTTTTCCCTAATTCTGTAGAATGTGGGGGTATGAAACTTGAGAGTTGCATTGTACATGGATCTGCAAGCAAATGTGTTTCTCAAATTGCTGGATGGAACATTCTTTAGATGCTCAATTATATTTGGAGAACTGTTTCTCTTAATCGATCGGCTTTATTATAAAAGTGGTAGTTTTGGCAGCTGCTATGCAAATGGGTTAAGCACCACTGCACCATTTCTTTGACGGTGGAAGAAAATGTAAGTAACTTCATGGTAATGTCATATGAGTTCATATTGGACCCTATTTTCTTTTCCCTTTTTTGGCGGTGGTGGGATTCGGCTTAGGCTGCTTGGTGCGCGGACTGAGAGATGCGGTTCCAACCCACAAGGACACTTAACAGGAGAGTTTTTAAGAAAGAAACATATCATGTATCCTACTTAGAAGTACATCTTTTGGTGGCTTGTTTCATTCGTTCTTTTTTGCTGTGTAATGTACTCTGTGTCGGTGTTGGAGGGTGGAGAGTAAAGTTTTTGATCAATAATTGCATTATTAGTTGTCTTGTTGCTTCAAGTTGATTTTAATTTTTAAGAGCCGATGGTCCTTCATCCTGTTCATCAGTTCACTGATGTTAAGAAGGCTTTTATTATGGGTTGTGTCAAACGTGACAAACGTGATATTCTGACGAAGTAGTAAACTGTTTTTTTCTTGAAGGTGGCACGACTACTAGGTTTGCATGAAGTAGCTGTTTTGCCAAAAAGAGCAATCCAGGTATATAATGTATTTAGAATGCATTTTTCTGTATACGTTGTGATGTCACTTATGTCTTTCATACACCGAGATTGAAGTAGTAGATGCCTAGGTTCACGTGTCGGGTTTTGTTTTCTTTCTTGGTATGACTACCGTTATTGCCATTGATATGCTTGAGTTAATTTCCAACTCCCATTTTCTTCATCTCCCTGGGTTTCATATGCTTTTGAATCCCAGAGTCAACTAAGACCACTGATTATTCTCAATATAAATCATTGTAGCTGAATAAAAGATCTCTATTTCAGAGTCAAGTTAATTGTGTTTCAGAGCAAGTAGTTAAAGAGTCTTTATTACCAGAGCTTCGTTCATCACATTTCCAGTTGATTAGACCCATCCCACCTTGTGTCCATGTTCAGCCCCATTGCTTGGCATGGTTTTGTCTGCTCCACGGAACTTATCCCTCTATATCTCCTCTTTGTGGCTTTAGTTATGTGGAGCTCTGCTACTGTTTTTGGCAAAACTTCTTGGTTGCGCTTCTGACATAAGAAGAAGGCGCAACCATGCAATTTTGTTAGTCGTCGCTCCATCTTCTGACCCCCGAAACTGTTTCCTCACCATGGGCATGAAAGTTCTTCGCACTTATCACCCCTTGGTTCTAATCTTTCTTCGCCTTGTTTCAGTTTGGTTCGCGAATTGCGAGAGAATCGAATCGGAGGAATTTTGGAAGTAACCGTGCAGCCAATCAAGCGTCTGCTGGAAGTGTAGCAATATATGGGCCCTCAAGTTTTATGTGATACGAATAGTTTTTTTTTATGTCGTCGCCATGTATTTTTCCCGGGAAAATTTTACGTGCGGTTACAATCGTTGCAAGATGTGCCGTCAAAATGGTTCAATCTTAGAGTGGAATTTTCAGCTTTCAACGAATGTTATTACTTATCAGTTTATAATCCTTCTCCTTAGATAAATTATAACCAGTGCATGAACTGTAAGGAGTTATACTAAACGTTAGGGAAAATAAATATTTCCAGAAAATAAATATTGTTAACATAATTAAATGTGGCAAAATCTAAATTCTAGCTTACGAACTGACCAGGGGCGGAACCAGGAATATTTTTTAGGGGGGGCAAAAATTATATGTCCGATACCAATTTTTTTTTAAAATAATATTAAAAACAAAGTGTACTTATAAAACATACAAAAAGTATTATTAAGTTTCACGAGAGTCATTAAAGACTCTTTACAAGTACAAAAAAAAAAATACAAATACAAATTATACTCCGAGCATTTACAAGCAAAATTACTATTCGATGAGGTCCCGAAGATTGGTAGCGATTGATAATAGTCTCGTTCCTAAATTACTATTCGATGACTCCCTAACCCACCCCCTTCAGTCTTCAGAGCTGGGTTTTCAACAAAAACCAGCTCCTGCAGTCTGCAGAGAAGGTTCCTACCCGGCTCTGGCCTTTATGCAGTTCCTTGCCGTAATGGTTAAATTGGGCCATGTGGGCAATGAAGAGGTATTTGCATGAGCGTATGTGTTTCATTTAACCTGATATTTGCCGTGTTTAAATACCCAATTCTTTCTGGTTAAAGAATCTATTTCTAGTTGCCTCAACTTATGAGTCAAGCAACTCTGAGGCATTTATACCAGTATCTTTCTAATAGATACAAGAACACGATTGTGTGTACATATTAAAGACGCATATTTTGTTTTTCGCTGGATGTTGTTTGCGGGCAATGTATTGGGTTGTTTTAGTTGTTATTTGGGCCTTTTGCTTTTTTTCTTTTTGCTGGGTCACAGCATTTGGACCTTGTTAGCTGTTTGACAAACCAATATATAGGCCCTGATAAGGTTGCAATTAGCTTTGCATTTGGCTGTTTTTGAGCTTGGATCGCAGGTTGAGAATTTTGTTTGAAGTCAGGGTCTCATCTATGACTAAAAAAGGAAGACTGGAAGAGAATGTACCAAAGCTCCAAAACAACAAGAAGAGAGGCAGGCGGCAGCACCGCAGCAGCCGGCGTCGCGTCGGCGTCGGCGTGGGACTCGCGGCCGCGGGACTGCGGGTCTGCGGGAGGCAGGGGCGGGTCGCTGCGGGAGGCAGGGACTGAGGGTCTCAGTCTCAGATCTGGTTCTTCAAGCCCAAGGGCATCGCGGACTCGCGGGAGTTCCCCGTGAAGGAGAGAGTCGCCGGTCGCCGGTGAAGGAGAGAGTCTGTGAGAGAGAGAGAGAGAGAGAGAGAGTCGATTATGTTTGTGGGTCTCTCGGGGAACGGGGTATTGGGGATTGGGCCTCGGGGAACGGGATCTCGGGAACGGCGTCAGTGCAATTCCCAAAAAAAAAAAAAATTTCCCTGAAGCCAGGAGGGGCTTCAGCCCCCCCTAGCCCCAACGTGCGTCCGCCCCTGCGAACTGACGCGAGGACAATTATGATTAAGCAAGGCAAAGCCTACACGTGACTTGCGTGGCTAGGAGCTGAAAATTTGAGCATGGACATTTATTTTGTCTACTCATGAATTTGTGAGTAATTTTTATTCAAACTTGTACGGATCCCGTGGGTAAATTAGATTTAGGGTTTTAACATTTAATCTTTCGGTCTTTTTTTCCTCTCTCGCAGCCCAACATTGTTTTTTCTCATGCCACCAGTCAATCACCTGGGGTACCAACCACCAGGACAACCCATCGCCTCCTGCCGCCGTACACCGTCTCTTCTATGTGTTTTTTGTGTGTGGGTGTGTGCGTCTCCCTATGTGTATGTGTGAATATGCATGAATGTGTGTGCACGTGTGTCTATATGATGTGTCTGCATCTATTCGCACGTGCATCTATCGTATGCGCGTGTTGTTTATTTTTGTGTGAGAGTCTGCGTTGGTTATTCTATCTATTATGCCTATGTTGTTTATTCTATTTATGGTTATACGTCTTTGTGTGTGTTCGTCTGTTGTGTGAGTGTGCGTCTAAGGGGGGAGAGAGAGAGAGAGATAGAGAGAGAGAGAACAACGGGGTGGCAGGGGGGGGGGAGGACCTTGGATTACTTGCGGCTATACGCCAACCAAAGGGACTATATTGTGTGGGTGTGTGTTGTGTATGTGTGTACCTGTGTGTGTTGTGTATTCAATGTATGAGTCTACGTGCGCACATGCATCTATATGTTGTAAGTTTGTGTCTGTGTTCGAGTGCATTTGTTGTGCACTCACGCATTTGTTGTGTAGGCGAGCATTTATTTTGTTGCACGTGTTATTTATTTTGTGTGCGAGCCTGCGTCGTTTACTCTTTATCTTTTGTGCGTCTTTTGTTGCTTCATTCAATGTGTGGATGTGCATCTTTGTGTGTTTTGTGGGACTGTGTGTTCGTTTTGTTGCGGGAGTGTGCGTATGAAGGGGAACAAAAAGAATAGAGGAAGGGTGGGGAATGGGGGTATTTTGGATGACCTGCGAGTATACCCCCCCAAAGTGGGTTAGGCAAAGATTCAAGAAAATAAATGCTACTCGTAAAATCTCTAGTATATTCTGTTGCTCATAAGAGTTACCCATGGGTGACCCGTAGCTACATGTTTGCTAGGACATGATTAAACATAGGGACTACTATTTTCTAATAATTACGAATAAAGTTTTATAATTTGGGGCCATTTGTATGAAACACTCCAGACTTGTTTTTGTACCCACTACACTGACCTTCCATTTTGGTGCTCGAGACATCAATTGACGGAAAAACCTAGATGTATGCTAAATTTATGAGGGTAATATGGAGAGTTCACCTCTTCTTCTAACCTATTCACCCATTTTCCTAAACCTAGCCAGCACCACATCTCAGCCACCTCATTGTTCCCACCCTATTTTCCTAAATCTTGTCACCACCACTTCCCATCCAGCCACCCTACCATCGCTATCCCTTTCCTCCGCATAGGCAACTTTGATAAGTGAACAATCTTGAAGATCATTGACCATTTTATTTCAAGAATGTGATGAAGGAAGAATATAAACCGCCGGGGGTGGGGGGGGGGGGGGATCGAACTCGTGAGTTGAATTATTATCTACTTGTGAGTTGAATTATTGCAATGGCTCAATTAGTGAATTTAAAGTTTGGTTTTGAATTAGAGTTTGCTCAATCGAGAAAAACGAGGAAAGAGAAGAAGACGTGGCTATCACATGAGTTAAACTTTGATGATGTGGTTCTCGTATCTTTTATTGCAAATTGTAAAAAATTGCCCTCTTGCATCAAATAGACAAAATTCAAGTTTTTTAATTTTCCGTAAATCTGTGTCTAAGGCACAAAAATGAAAGCACGAGGTGGTGAGAATATAAAAAAGAAAGCTTGGGTGTTTCGTACAAACAACCCCAAAATATTGGGTTTTATCTGCAATAAATTCTTTTTCTTTTTCCTTATGAAATTGTTTGCTGAACTGTGACCTTTTTATCATCACATTCTCAGCCGGTCTCACTCGGCTCGCCACTCGCCACCGTCACCGCCGCCTAATGACCTCAGGCCAATTTGAACCGGTTTCTTCTTCTCCGTTAACCATATGCGCATCAAATCAACCGATGGAGGAAAGCACCGGTAGCACCACAAACAAAAACACCACCGTCAGCGGCAGTAGCAGCAGCAGCAGCAAGGAGTGGAGAGCGGAGGAAGCCATAGCCGGCAATTCCGAAGCGCTCACCGCGCTCCGCGAGCTCATTACCTTCCCTCTCCTCTACTCTCGCGAGTCACAAAAGCTAGGCTTAAAGGTAACTTTCTCAATCGTAAATTTATGGTTCTCGTTACCATCACCATCCTATTCGAAATTTTCAGCAATTTGTTAACGTAATTTTCGCTTCAGTGGCCTCGCGGATTGCTTCTTCATGGTCCTCCTGGCACCGGAAAGGTATCAATCTTTTGCGTGTGTGTTTAGCAACATGCATATGCCTCTGTGCCAGAATTTGAGTCCGTTTGTCAGCACATGATTGAGTACCTAAATCTTTGACTTGCTCATTGACTAGATGACTCAATTTTTACATAAAAACTTGAATAGACTCGAGTTTTGGGATGGAGGATTATTGCGATAGTAACCAATTGTTATCTGATACTCCCTCCATTTCATTGGAATTTCCTCGTTGACTTTTGCAAAATCCTTGGATAAATTTGGTACATGTGAACATCGAATTGAACTGAATCAACAATCTTAGGTTAAATAAGTTTCGTTTGGCATGTCAAGCTAGGGTAAGAACAATGAGTAAAGTCCACGATTGCATGTACTAAATTAATCCTAGGAATTCGCAAAAAGCCACCGGGGGAGTGGGGGAGAAATTAAGTGAAACAGAGGGAGCATCTAACATCGGAAATGTGTTTCTCTATTTTATGTATGTCAAAACTGATGTTGTGGATGTTAGACAAGCTTGGTTCGAGCAGTTGTTCGTGAATGTGATGCCCATTTGACAATTATTAGGTACCGCAGTCTCACCTATGTCTTGCATTTATTTGTTATTCTGTTACCTGTTTATTTTATTTTTTTTTGGTTTCAAGAAACCATGAATAATGAGTAGAAATGGCAATCGGGCGGACTGGTTTTGGTCTTTTAGGATGAATTGACGGAGAGATGCTCATAGAAGTTGGGCGTTCTTATATATGTATTTGAAAATGAGCGGTTCAAAATTGCTGAGGAAACCCAGTCAAAAATCAAATATCCGCTTCTATAGGGGCGGCGCCCGGGCCCGGGCTCGGGGGGGGGGGGACGCGGGTCTTGTGGTTTCAGATTGCCGTATCTAAATCTAAGGCATTATAGCAGCAACGCCTTTTCAAAATTTGAGTCCGTTGAAGTCAGCCGCTTTCTTTCATGGATATATTTTTAATTGCACATGTTAAGTATAATGTTATGCTCAAATAGTAAATAGACTAAAATGGGAAAGGTTCATTTTTATGTACTCATATGATGTCGCTAAAAGGTCATGAGTGGCTTGAATAGGGGTGAAAGCAACTATTGTAATTCTCAAGTGGGACATTTGCACGTGTAACGGGAATCTATTTGCCTGTTTGTTCTTGAGTGTAAAATTACTATTTTAGATCTTAAACCTTGTTAGACATCATTGTTGAAGTTACTGAAAATTAAAATGAGCACGCTTCAGGAGATCACAGCGTTTATTTGTATCAAAGCTGAGTCGATTACACTTTACGTTGTGGCACGTACTCCTTGAAAGTTGGAATTGTGAGGCTAGGCTACTCACTCAAATGAATAAAAGCAAAAGGGAGCAATCCAATTTCCTTCATTGAGTCATTTTGATTAATTTAGAAGTGTCTTAACATTGTTTTGCATGTATATCTCGCAGCCCCCATTCTGTTCACAGAGCACATGCTGGAGAAAGTGAGAAAATATTGCGTGAGGCTTTTGCTGAAGCAGCATCTCATGCAAAGTTGGGCAAGCCGTCAGTAATCTTTATAGATGAAATTGATGTACTTTGTCCTCGTCGCGACTCTAGGTACATGACTACATCAAATTCACTGAAATTAAAGTTTCTTCGCCGAACGGTTTGATCTGTCATGTAATTATATTTTCTTGTGGTTCACTTTGTTCTATAAGAGATACTGTAGTAACGTAGTAATTGATACATTATTGCATGTGTTTTGCCATGGAGCATGTTAAAGTATGCCCCATCTTGAATATATGCAAGCTCTAGGCTAGTATAATCAACTGCGCTTCCTTTTCTAGTAACATGGAACAACTTGAAAATTGTATGCAATTTAATATATTGGCTATTGATGTTTTGGTCCCTTTGGATAAGCTCCGGCTTTTTCATTGTATTTATGTGTATGTTAATGGTTTTGTCTGTTTTGGACATTTGAGGCACTCATGCCTTATTTTAGTTCTCTGCTGAAGTAGCAGTTTTGGTACTTTGGTGGTATGCACCGTATAAAGTTGCTCAATTATATTCAAAGAGCCTTGACATCAGACATGGACTTCTAGACTTACATATTTGACATGTGCTTCAAATGCAGAAGAGAGCAAGATATTCGGGTAACCTCTCAGCTCTTTACGCTAATGGACTCCAATAGACCAGCTTCAACATCTATACCACAAGTTGTGGTGGTGGCCTCAACCAACAGGTTTTTGCTGATTTCGAGGACCTATTTAACTTTTCAACATTTGTTTATGTTTTTTGGTGTTACTTAGTTCGCATAGTAGTATTGTGACAAATAAAACTTCTTTCGGCCTTGATTATACTTTAAGTAATAGGGACGCCGGGTAAAGTTCGGGCAACACGGGACATGGCATTTTTCCGCAAAGATGAAAATAATTTGGCACGGTTGATCTTTAAAATTTATTCCAATGTATTACCACTTAAATTAATTTAGCAATCAAAATATCTGAAAACGTCAAGTCCTAGTAGGTATTTGATAAAGAATAACCATTCATCTCATCATTCTTGTGATATAGCTTGGTTCCAAGTTTCGAACAACACACCCCTTATAAACACAAGACAACGAGTTTTTAAAGTAAAAGTACACAATCCGTGGATATTATACTCCATAAAAGACCAAAAGAAGAAAAGCATTTTCATTTCTTTCATTCATCGCTTAAGTAATACTCCCTCCGTCCCTAAAAGATTGATCCATTTTACTTTGCACGTATATTAAGGATTTAGGTTATATATTGTGTGTCTTTCCCATTTTACCCTTTAGAGAGAGGGGGGAAGAGAGTGGGCCATGAGAGAGAAAATTGGTTGGTAGAGCGTTAAATGTGGAGAGAGAAATAGAATAAAAAATTGTAAAGTGGTGGGCCAGGAGAGAGAAAATGAGTTGGTAGAGAATTAAATGTGGTGAGAGAAATAGAATAAAAAAAGTATAAAAAGGGTAAGTATGTAAAAATACCTATAGAATCTTTCCTAATTTGGAAGTGATCACTTTTTGTGGGACGGCCCAAAAATGAAATATGATCAGTTTTTTAGGGACAGAGGGAGTAGCATTTTCCTTATGGACCTCGTGACCTGCATCACCCTCTTCTCTTCACATTTCAGCCTCCATATCCGACACAACAAGAGAGACATCTTCAATTTTAAGCACCCCAACATCTTCAACCAATATCCCACATGTTGTCCTTATATTGGAGTCCTTGATGAAAAGCCAAGGTTGCTATGACTGGAAACCAATTTCACAACACATTTCTCCGGGAGAGTATCTGTCCAATACCTGCTGGAGTATCTAAGAAGGCATTTGAACTTGCCGCAGCCGTGTCGAGTATGGCAGTTTTACATATTCGAAGTGTTCCTAGTTGCAACTCATATCATTGGCAACTCCTGGAAGTGATGAACCGGTTTTGGTAAAGACGTTCGCTAGTGGTTCAATTTGTGCATGAGAACTACTTGAATTTTGAAAGGCTAAGGGGAAAAACAATTCTCCTTGTTTGGATACCATGTGACTATAGCTTATAGTAAATCAATCAATTGTTGATAAATTTCTTTGAAGTGTATCATTTGGAAGAACGTTTCATGAAATATGCATCAATAGAATGACTTGTTTTTTCAGTTTTGAGGAAATGGAATATTGCAGAAATTCCTCATTGGACCCAAAAAAAAAAAATGTTTTCTTCTGCTTCCCTCAGTGAGTGCAGCTAGGCAGTTTGATGAAGAGGGTCTCATAATAAGGACAGAAACCTACTTTTGTAGTCCTAGTTTTTTTTAGTGAAACGATTAAAAGTCAGTATAGAAAGCAGTGTCCAATTGTTATGAAGAGGGCACCATTTCATTTCCAGTTACAAATAACCAGTATTCAAACAGTAGCTTTACCTTTAGTTATCTCTTCATCAATTCTATCAGATAGGATAATCTCATACTTTTAATTATGTACCTTTTTTTACAATTGTTCATAGGGTGGATTCAATTGACCCTGCACTAAGAAGATCAGGACGCTTTGATTCTGAGATTGAAGTTACAACTCCCAGTGAGGAGGAACGCTTGCGTATTCTCCAGGTGTGAATGATATTTTACGTATGATTGCATCGATTTTTCTGGACTGTCCATCAGCTACTCAACTAAAAGCCACTCACCTTAGGGGCATATGAATATTGTGTCTAATGCTGGAGAATGTTTGTACCCGAATGAAAACATATTTCTTTATGCTGTTACTTTCTATCATTTTTCAGCTCTACACG
Organism: Escallonia rubra; assembly: GCA_033065855.1. Taxonomy (NCBI): domain Eukaryota; kingdom Viridiplantae; phylum Streptophyta; class Magnoliopsida; order Escalloniales; family Escalloniaceae; genus Escallonia; species Escallonia rubra. The sequence goes on from JAVXUO010002985.1 coordinate 49,790, forward strand.
AAGAAGCTTCCTTTGGATCACACTGTTGACCTGCAAGCTGTGGCTGCATCTTGCAATGGTTACGTAGGTGCTGATTTAGAAGCTTTATGTCGTGAGGCCACCATGTGTGCAGTTAGAAAAGTTCCAGATGAAACTCATGAAACTGGCGTGTGTAGCTTATCAATAGATGACTGGAATCATGCTAAGTCTGTTGTGGGTCCAAGCATAACAAGAGGTGTTACCGTTGAAATCCCAAAGGTTTCTTGGGATGATATTGGGGGATTACAAGGTTTAAAGGTTAGCAATCTTTATGGTTCCAGAGTTTCACTTCATAATGGACGTTCTTATTGATCTGACAATAATCTCATTGAACAGAAAAAGCTCCAGCAAGCTGTTGAATGGCCTCTGAAACATGCTGCAGCTTTTGCGAGGCTGGGAGTATCACCTGTACGCGGTGTCCTTCTTCATGGACCTCCAGGATGCTCGAAAACCACGCTTGCAAAAGCTGCAGCTCATGCTGCCCAAGCTTCTTTCTTTTCCTTGAGGTTTGACCACCTTATTCTCTTTTCGACAAGATTGGTTTTTAATTTGGGCACCATGAGCTTGTACAAATCAGAAATTCAAAAAAAAGTTTGTGCACCGCGAATTATAACACGTATTTGGGAACTTTAAATGAATGCACATGCTACAAAGAAAGCATGTGCAAGGGGTTGTGTTTGATGGATCCACAAGAGCTCCCGGAGCTGAAGGTTTAAGAACTGTTCTTAAGGGTGGTTGTGGTAATCTGGGCTCTATCTAGTGGTGGGTTCAAGAAGGGCTTGGCCCCAGTAATTTAAAATAGACCCTGAATTGGGACCTGGCTGACTGATTAGTCATGACTTATATCTTTTCTTCTAGTCAGATTGATCACAATAAATTACATAAGAAATAAATTCTTATTATGTTAGTGCCAAGTTGTAACCATGAATAATACTGCCATCACTGGAAACTTGGCAAATTTCTAAGAGAGACCCTCGAAACGAGTCTTCTCCTGCAAATAGTCAGTATAGATCCTGCATGGACAACCATTCTGTGGAGCAAATAATTCCCTTCGTCCGTTTTCTTGGTGCCATGGTGGTATTGAGTCTACTGGCTTGTGTTGGACCTTTGGTTACCGTTTGGAGTCGTTCTTTGCTCTAGTTTCTATTGCGTTAGTGGGTTTTCTGTCCATGGGAATGAGTTTATTTGAATTTAGTTTTACCTGTCTTTGGATTAATTTGTTATAATTCAGCGGTGCAGAGTTATACTCAATGTACGTTGGGGAGGGTGAAGCTTTGTTGCGTAATACATTTCGGAGAGCTCGACTTGCAGCACCCAGCATAATATTTTTCGATGAGGCTGACGTTGTAGCTGCCAAACGGTAAGGACTCCATCTATCTAGTAGAACTCTATGTAATGGCAATAGAAGCTGATTATGACTCATCTATTGTGTAATTTTCACTGCTTCATTGGTAGCTTCCGTTCTTGATTTTTACCACATTGTGAGCTTCACAAGAATTTGTTATATTGGGTTTTTTTATTTCATGTAAGAGAACTGTAAGTACTGTCTGAATGTCATTTCTATGAACCTATGTAGATGCAGGGACGTAAATATGTAGGAATTAGGATTGCCTTAATCCTGTGCGTGTTGATAGTCATGCTTGTTAAATTTAGACAGCTGCTTCCAATGTTGGATAATTATCTGGCAGTTTTTACCTCTCAATCTTGTCGTGCAGGGCTTAATTGTATTCCTCTTTTTTCTTCAAGTAGCATTACCAAGATAGGTAGTTAGCTCCTAGAGTCCTAGTAGATAGCCGGGTTTCTACTTCCCAACGACAATTATAGATTTGTTCAAATTGGTTAATGATATGATAGATGATATATAAACTGTTGATTTAGTGTCAAAATCACTGGGTCAGGCCCCAACCAAGACTAAGAATCCACCACACGTCTAGGTCTAAAGTCTCCATACAGCGGCTGTCATGGCCGCTTTTATAGTGGCTTACAGTCGAATAGTATATTTCGCAGGTCCACGCTGTATGTATTTCGAGCTCTCAAATTTAAGTTGCGTCTTTGATGGTCCCATCTGAACATATGATACCGTTGACGGACTTTTGGCTGCTTTTATAATTGTACGCCTATGTTAAGGATTGTCTTTGTGTTTATGTCTGCACACTTTGCTCACGCACGGATTCTCAAGCAGGGTCTCTTTAAGAACTCGTATTAGTGACTGATGTAGTTTCAAAGTTTATAATGTTAAGTTTTGAGGATCTCTCAATATGGATAAGAATGGATTAGTTTCAAGGATTGCTGTTTTGGCTATAAAAGCTTCAGACCTAGTAGCTGGTTTGGATTTGTTTCTTAGTACTTATTCGTACTGGGAAACACTTTCTGATCCTAGTTACTTCATTGGGATATAGGACCTGATTGGGTTTTGCAATAAAAGGAGTGGAGGCGTCATTTGCCTGAGCGCCGGCTCATTCTCACTCTTGCCATGAATGTTTATACTCTGAGACCTTTACTTTTAAGTTCTATTCCGAAAGTTTTCTCCTTTTTTCCTCCCTTAACCATTATAATAAAAAATTCAATGGCAGAGGAGGAAGTTCAAGTGGGAGCACTACAATTGGAGAGAGGCTTCTATCCACTTTGCTGACTGAAATGGATGGCTTAGAACAGGCGAAAGTAAGCACTAAATCCTGTGTATTTATTTTTTTATTTATTCATTTTGAATCATTGGGTAAGACTCTGGCTTCTGATTTTACTGTAATAATTTGCTCTTCTCCCCCATAGGGAATTCTCGTTTTGGCTGCCACAAATCGCCCTCATGCAATTGATGCTGCACTTATGCGACCTGGACGCTTTGATTTAGTAAGTGATTTTACCTAGAACAAATGGACTTACTGCGCTCTTGCTTATGGTTCCACTCGCATCCTATAGCTCATTATGGGATCTAATTGTTACGTTTCTTTTTCTTATATGCATCTGATTATTATTACCATTAATTTTCCTAGACGTCCAAGTGAGTGTTTGCTTTTTGCCTCCCGATCACCTCATCTTGTTTTCTCAAATGTGGTACATGTTTTAATGAAATTGTAGGTGCTTTATGTCCCACCACCAGATCTAGAAGCTCGATATGAAATACTTCGTGTACATACACGTAACATGAAAATTGGTACTGATGTTGACATGAGACAAATAGCAGAAGACACTGAGCTTTTCACAGGTGCTGAGTTGGAAGGCTTGTGCAGGGAAGCTGGAATTGTAGCTCTTAGAGAGGATATATCTGCTACAGTTGTGTGTGATCGCCACTTCCAGACTGTAAAGAACTCACTAAAGCCAGCACTGACGAGAGAAGAGATTGATTCATATTCCTCGTTTATGAAGAATCCATCTCTGAGGTCTTCTAGCCGTCATGAATCCAGTGCCAAACAAAAGAGTAATCACACAAAGAACTCGTGGGGTTCAGTGGCTCCTGTTACCATTGGCGTTGTGAGCTTCATCTTACTTGCTGCGGTCAAATATTATCAAAAGAGCGTTGAGCAAGTGCCAAGCAGACTGGGGTAGAGTCCTTTCTTTGACTATCACTTTGCGCGTAGAGTCCTTTCTTTGCTTCGATGAGAACTATCATAGACACAGTAAGAAGCTCCGGGGTTGACAGCCTTAAACTTGTCGAAACGGGATCTCTTGATGATAGCTCGTATCTCGGGATATTTATAGTGTACAAAGGAAGCTCCGAGTGAAGGTGCATCTCCAATCAATTTTGAAGTTTCTCCTGCTCAGAGATTAGGGACCGTTGCACTACTCATGCTACTGCAACGTTAACAGATTGTCCATTAGGCTCCTAGTTGATAAATTTCTTAGTTCAATATTGTTATTAACACAGATTGAAGGTTGTAATGCATTTACCTGGGTTCATTACACCTGGCATCCCCAAGTTTACCATAGATAGCGCGCGTCACCATAAACTTTATTTTTGTTAACTCGCACTATCAAGTTTCATAAATTTGGCATCTAACACCTCTCAACCATTTTCTGGACAAAAACCGTGCCAGGGTGGGGTGCTCATTTTTGGGGGTACTTTTGACGGATCTAAGTCAAATAAAAATGGTGGGAACATTCTGGCAGATCAAGTCAAAAATTCCCTCCAAAAATTTGGGTTTTTGATGCATATGCCTCCTTAAAAGATGACATCCTAAATGAACACATCGTACTTTGTTAGGCTGTAACATGGTTTGTTGCCAAATTTTTTCATTTTAAAAATAGTTGATCTCAATAAGTTAGGGAGATAACAGAGAGCTCTAACTCAACTTAAAAGCTTAAGTCAATATAATTTGATCCGCCTAATTATACATGCCTAACTTACGTTTCAAACTTACTCAGCGATGATCTAATTAGTAACTCCACACACGTGGATCCGAACAAAGATGCCAGGTGGGATTCGTATTTATAGCAAAAAAAAAAGGATATCAGCACCATAATAGTAGTAGAGGGCAAACCCGTGCGCATAGGCTAGGGGCAAAGAGCACAGAAGAAAAAGAAACATCCCCGTGTGGGGTCGCAATAGACTAACCCGTGCAGTCAATAAGAGCATAAGAGAAGCCAGTGCTGACCAGCTTATTATCAAGAAGAGGAATACGTTGAGAACTTTCTGCTGTCACCATCTTTTGTTAATCTTCTTCTTATTTGACTATAATTAGCAGGTTTTTGTTATGCACCATGTATTTTATTGGGTAGCATATTGTCAACTGTGGCTGACATTTCCAGATTGAACTTATACTAGAAAAATAGTACAACAGCCGCCCAAATAGGAGCCTCCTATATAGATTCAAAGTCACCATAAGCATGGTTGGAATTCAGTGCCATATTTGCCCAAAGAAGTTCTCTACATATATACTGCTGCACACTTCAGCATAATTAAGGAGTCATTCGTATATTGTTTCCGGTATTCATACATAGAGGAATGGGGAACTCCTTTGGATGTGTCAATGGAAATCAGAAGACTAAAAGAGGCTCCAGAAAGTTGCCGGAAGCTCCATACCTGACGGCTTCAGCAAGCCGGAGGACGGGAAAAGTGTATTCGTCTTCGTCGAAGAAAGAGAGCCTTGATGATGACAGTGTTATTCGACAGAAGGCTCTAGCTGCAGCTTTGCTGTATCAACATCATCAGCAGATGAATGGTGATCTTCCTCAGCTTGATCGGTCCGTTTCAGTTCAATATCCCTTGCCATCATCTTCCAAGAAACAGAACAAGTTGCCGAGGAGTTCAAGTTCTAGGCCGCGCTCAGTTTCCCATCTTCAGGTTTGGCATATTCTTTGTGCTTCAAAAATCTAATCAAAATTGGAAGTTTTATTCGTTGCTCGGAATGAGAGATTAAAAGTCCTTCTTAGCGAACATTTTTGTTTCTTTGCTTGAATTTTCTGTGTCATTGTCGTTTGTTTATCGCTTTCAATTGCAGAGAAACTGACCCACTTTTGGCCGTGGTCAAATGTTGTATGCAAAAACGGTTCGGATATAGAAGATTGAAACAAAAAGTGAACATATTCACCAGATAGAAAACTTGAAAACAAGTACAGATATATATAGAAGTAAAGAGGGTTGTAGGTTAACTGATTCCTCTGTTTCTGAACCTACCTTTCATTTTGCTCTTGTGATAGGATCTGAAGGTTCAGGACTTAGAAAGCAAACACTTTGTTCTTGTTCATGGAGGGGGTTTTGGTGCTTGGTGTTGGTATAAAACTATAGCACTTTTAGAAGAAGCTGGATTTGAAGCTGATGCTGTAGATCTAACAGGTTCTGGTATCAACTCCTACGACACCGACAACATCACTAGTCTTGCACAATATACAAAGCCACTGGTTGATTTCCTTGAAAAGCTCGAGGACGGGAAGAAGGTACATTCCTCTCACCCTCTCCCTAACTCCCTATGCGTGTTTTGCCTAAGTGCATGCTTGCTAGTTTTCAATTTGGTAACAGGCCAGATGCTATGGAATTCGTTTCGAAGTTTCTATTATCCTACTTGGTACTACGTACTAACCTTAGGAACATGAGTAGATTGTAATGTTGAGCTTGACAGACATTACCTTGTGATGCAGGTGATCTTGGTGGGACATGATATTGGTGGTACTTGTGTTTCCTATGTGATGGAACTGTTTCCTTCCAAAGTCTCGAAAGCCATTTTCGTTGCTGCAACAATGCCGACTAGTGGGCAAAGTACCCTCGACACTTTTTCACAGCAGGTTTGCTTCTCTGACTTGGGAAGAACTTAATGGGGATGCATTCTTCTGCCCTCTTATTTTTCCACCCTTTGCCCCAAACATAAGCTTAATTGAACAGGACATTGCATACCTAAGCATGTTTGAAAGACATTTGTATGGAATCATCATTGATTTGGCTCATATACAGTAAAGATTACTAAAACCTTTTCTAGACATTTGGATCATTCCAGAGTAAATCCATTAATTATGTCTATATTTCTTATTAATCAAGAGAAAATCACAGTAAGCATTGGTTACTACTCCATGAACATGTTCTGTTAAGGGCATTGTAATTGCCTAGTGTTTGCAGTAAAGTGCATGGCATCAGATGCAATTTCAAATTGGATGGAAACATGGGCTGACAACTTGATCGTTGTTTTTACCAGTTTTTAATGCACAATTGTCAATAATTTGAATTTCTCATTCTTCGATTGCCAATTTTTCCTTCTCCAAAGTGAATGAACGCCGTGTAGAAGCAAATCTGTATATAATTTCTTGGCCTAACTCTTCATCCTGTTGCAGACCAGCTCAAATGATCTCATGCAACAAGCTCAAATATTTTCCTACGCCAAAGGCAAAGATCATCCACCAACTGCTTTTAGCCTTGGCAAGGCATTGTTGAGAGACTTGTTGTTCAATCAAAGCCCTGCAAAGGTATGCCCAATTTGCTCAAAGCTTTGTTTTCTCTTTAAACTCTCTTCCCTAGACTCCATGCAATTACGAAATGAAGCCTTTTTCCTACTCTTAATGCAGGATGTTGCTTTGGCATCAGTATCCATGAGGCCAATCCCATTTGCACCAGTTACAGAGAAGCTCTTCCTTTCTCATGCAAACTTCGGTTCCATCCCGCGGTTTTACATAAAAACCGAAGAAGATTTTGCCATTTCTCTCTCGCATCAGGAGGCCATGATTAAATCAAGTCCCCCTCAACGGGTTCTGCAGCTCAAGGGTTCCGACCATTCGCCCTTTTTCTCAAGACCTCAAGCCTTACACAGGCTACTAGTAGAGCTATCGACAGTTCCATCAAAACAGTTCTGAAGTGCTACTTCGTCGCACCCATGCAGAATTTTTGCGCATAATTGTGATGTAAATGAGGAAAATGGCAACTCCTACTAGTATCATGTGCAGCCAACATCACTTTCCAGTTTCCTATTCTTTTCTTCTTCTTTCTTGGGTTTCTTTGTCATTTTAAGTTGCACTGTTGTGCATCAATGGAGCCCTTCCGCAGTTCCTCCAGACTTCCACTTGGCCTTGTATGGAAAAGGAAAAGAGCCTCTACTAATGGACTATCACCAATGTGCAAGCTACTGGATAGTTTGACTAAAAGTTTGTCTGCACTTGTTTTCTTTTGGAAAAAAATTGGCTGCAGTTCTGGTTGAAGGAATTTTCCTTCTACCCTCTATATAGCGACAATCAATCGTCTCTAAATATTTTTAATGGCTTTTATTTAGTGAAGCTAAAAAAGTGCTGCTAATAATTGTCGCTGATAGTGTTAGAAAAAAAGTCACTAGAAACATTTAACAACTGTTAATTCTCACTATGCACGGGGTAGGAAGATTCTTACAATTCGTGTAGAAACCAAAATTTGTTCTTTTCTTTTTGGGGATTTTGGCGACTATCTAGCAACTTTGGGCGACTTTCAGTGCTACCGATGTTAGATGCCTTGTTTAAGAAGAATAGTTTAGGGACAACGATGAATATTGTTTGCCTTGCGAGTTTTTTACTGTCCATAAAGTGCTCAACCCTATTGATGGTCTGGAAGAATTTTTTTTTGGTTTTTTGTTTTAATACTAGAGAAACTTGCATTGATCATGAGATGTTATAAAGGCATTCCGACTGGTTACATATTCACAAAGGTCAACAAATATATATGAAACACTACAACGTATATTTACAAATATCTACCGTAGGAGAGAGCCAATCCATCCATTGATATGGGAGATTTTGCTTTGTATACAAGAGTAACCGGTCTAGTTGCTTCGGTCAGCAAACCTTTGCTTCTTAATGGTATGGACGATTTGTATCGAGGTGCATTCAATTAGTTTCATTTGATATCAAATAATCCTTGGAGGGTTTTAGTGACACTTGTGAACAAAATCGTGTAGAAAAAAGGAATATATAAACTTTAGTGACACTTGTTTACTGAACTTTTTTTTTTATTAATATCTGGAGACAATCCAAAATCGATGGGCAAACTTTCATATACGTCTCTTCCCATTCCCACGTTAGGCTCTCCCTCCTCGTGGATGAACTTTTAGCATAAGCCCCTAAGTTTTTATGATTAAGTACCGGTAAAATGAACTCCACTCACTGTGTAAATAAAAAGTAAGGAAATCAATCCTATCAAACAACAAGGGACTGGATCAACTGTTAGTACTTTAAAAATTCAATAGATCATATCGCGTAAATTATTTTGAATTGGTCAGTATTTCACCGATTAGTTGGTATTGATGTATGAGTATATTTGAGAACTGACACCTGTATTCGTAGGAATTTGAAGTAGTAAAATGAAGAAGATTTTCTAAGTTAAGACAAGTGGCGTGCATTACCTTAGTCATGTAGATGAAGTAAGAAGAGCAATGCAAAAAGCTTCTTCTTTCAACTGGTAGTTTTGTTTATCTCCTCATTTGCTAATTTATAGATCGAAATCCACTAATTTAAGCGTAGTAAAACAAGCACAATTCAATTTCGAAAAGGTTTATCGATTATTGCGTTCCTAATTGCACATTTTCAATCGATCTAAGCACTAACGCGCCGTCTGTTTTTTGATGCTCTTTCCACCATGTAACTACGCGAAACGACTGGAAGAAGCAATAACCGCCGTGGCAATAGTAAGTCCAATTTCTAACACACGTTTCTATATGTACTGTCACTCGCTCTCTCACAGAAGTCTCATTCAGTCAACACACACACAGACATCAGATCCGATCCGTAGAGCGGAAAAGGTAAGCAGAAAACGTAACCCTAGATCTCTCGTTATGCAACCACATTCAACCGATTTATCTGTTTCACTTGCATCATTTTTCCTCATCAAAAGCTTTGCTGATGTGACATTATCTTTGATCGATTGAGCTTACATTGCGCCATTATCAGCTAAAAGCACATGTAATCCTACGTGTATGCGTGCGTCTGTGTTTGTGTGTGTTTTGTAGAGATCTGTGGTTTGACGACCGGAATTGGAAGTGACATTGCTTGTACGGAGTTGCAAATCTAGATGTTGTTGCGTTCTGTTAATATTTGGAGATATTGCATTCACTTTGATGTAATGTGTGTAGTGATGTTTAATTCAATTTGGATTGGAAGAGTTACTGATACAACACTTGAAATTCGTAGCGCTTATATTATACGATCGAACAGCGGTTCAGTTTTGAGATGAATTTGCAAACAGAGAGTCTGTATACTTGACTCGCTCTATCATATATACGAACTACAGCTTAAAATGCTGTTGTAGTGTTAATCCCGAAAGCAGAAGAAAGAATGAAGAAAACAAGATTTATCAATAGGAATTACTTGTAGCATTTTGTTTCAGTCGTAAACATCTTTAACTCCCATGTCTGTATGTATATACGTATGGACGTCAACATATTTATTTGGCATGTGTGGTGCCCACTGGCCTTGAACTGCTTTTACTCACTAAAGATCAAAGAAAGCTTAATTATGTATACAGCTACCAAAACCCGAACATGCTGTATTGAGGAATAGTATTTGAACTTGGAAGAAGGATATTGATATAAGAAAAGGAATAAAAGCTGGAAAGCTTCGGAGAGAACATTGCAGATTTGCAGCTCATAAAATGTGGTTAGACCCTTAAAGAAAAATTGTCACTAGAGCCTTGTCCGTGGGTCTTCTACCTGTTTCTTTGAGCTTAGGTTGGAGTAGTCTTAGCTGAGGAGTAAGCCCACATGGGTTTAGGCTTAGGTGACTGCTTCTTAGATTTGTAGTGACCTTATGTTGAATGAAAGCGGGACATTAAATTAAGCCCTTTAAAAGTTAGCAATCGGGTGTCATAGTTTATTTTTGTTTTCTGTGTTTTGCTATAGACTAATTAATTGACTTGTGCAAGTCAAAGCAAGCGAGGGACTGTGCATGCTTATCTCAAATTCTAGTTCATCAAAGTGTGTTATGACTTAGTTCTTGCCTCTTGGTCATGGTTAATCACGTTGTGTGTCCTCACTCTGGCATAGTGGGTTCATGGCTGTAGTTTTGCTTCCCTCTGCTTCTATAATGCAATTTTGGATCTCATTGCTGGCTTCTATGATCTTCTTTCAATTTTGGCTGATTTCAGTTTCTCATCCAGGAAGAATCCAGAGATATGGGTCGTGGAGTCAGCAGTGGTGGGGGTCAGAGCTCATTGGGCTACTTGTTTGGAAGTGGAGAGGCTCCAAAGCCATCTGTAAATAATACACAAGTTGTTCCAAATGAAGGGCAGTCTGTGACTAATGTTCCTTCTCCTAAGCCTAGTGCTCCTGTTCACCCAGTGGATGTTAGTAAGCAGTTACCTGCTGGTATTCATAGTACTGCTGCAAACAACTACTTAAGAGCGGATGGTCAGAACACTGGCAATTTCATCACAGTACGTCTCTTCTTGCACTGACTTTACTGTCTAACCGAATTGAGGATTTACATATGTTAATGGCATTTTCCTGATACTTTGGAGGAAACAGTGGGGCTTAATGGTAAGAAACGAATGGGTCTACATTATCGTCATTGTCATTGACATTGTATATAGGGTGTGAGCTACCAGGTCACCCGTCACTGAAGAAAGGATAAGGTTTTCTGACTTTCTTTAAGCCATTCATGAAACCTTGTGGCAATTTGTCAGGCTTGCAGTTGGGTTTGTCTCTTTTAATTTTGGGGCGGCTCGGGGGGTTGTTTGATTAGTAGCTTTCGTCACTGGCTTATGCTCAGAGTGAAGCCAGGAAAAGCAACGTGCCTTTTTACAATTTTTCTTCGTTATACGGTCACTTGCCAAATATGCAAACATGTTGCAATCTGCTTTTGTGTTTTTATGGGAAATTTAGGTAAAAATAAGCTGTAGTAAACTCCGATAGGTCAAAAACTAAATGCTAATGTGCTGATTGTATCTCCCAAAGTGGTCTCAAGTGATATTCTGTTGTTCCTTAGAACAAGTTCTGTTCTCATCATTCTGCGTGATATGCACTCTTCTCAGAGCATGAACTCTTATTTGAGGCACTTCGATAGGTATGTACTTAGGAAAAACAATTGGCCAGCTAAGGCATGTAAGGCTTGGGGCATTATGTCCAACTCGATGAGTTGGCTGTGCGCTTGATGGATTTCGAATGCATGATTATTGATTTCCTGATACTGAACACTTGACTAGATGAGGTCCTGCACGCGGGTATGTGGCATCTGCTCATGCACCGATGTACGAGGCAGGACTGCTTAAAAATGTTGCATGGTTGCATCAAAATTAGTAATTTTGTTGGCCCTCAACCTAGCAAAGGAATTTCCATGTGAGAATGTTCTTGATATGGGAATATTTCCGTGGCTAAGGCACTGCCTACACCATATATAATGCATACTCCATTAGGCACACGTCTAAATGTGCAGATAGTTGCTTTTTGGCTAAGACCATAGTAGTCACCGTGAACAGGGAGCATGCCTGATCCCACACTATCTTCTATCCACGGCTACGATAGCTAGTTCCACGGGGAAAGGTTGAGCAATTATATTCTGCAGGAAGGCTTGGTTTACATCTTTAATCCCTTAATTGGGATACCTCAGTCACGCAAGATCACCTTTCCTTGCGTCAACCTATTTGGATAACAATGATCTGGAACATTAAATTATTTCGATGAAAATAAAAAGTACATTGAGTGCCATAAACATACAACAATGCATATCAAAGTTCTCTATGAGCACCGATCAGTGATGAGTTGAAAGGATGCTGGTTGATGTGAACCAGTTATTCATCACCATCATCTTTTGATCCATGGTCCCAAACTAGTTGGGGTTGGCTACTTGTACAATTTGAACCAGAATCATTTCCTGTTTTCGTGTTTGGGTTTACAACTATAAAAATAACCTGGGAGGTTCTTCAAACCATATGAACATGTTCACCTCTATGCTGTCTGACTCTGTGCTTAGGTCTCCTTGCTTCCAATTTTCCAATTTGATGGGGATTATGGAATTACAGGCACTTACACTCTATCCAAAGATCCAAGTACCATGATGTTTTGATAACAATTGATAGTTGCTTATTAGTGGAATTTCTGTATCCGTGCAGGAGCGACCCTCAACTAAGGTCCATGCTGCTCCTGGCGGTGGATCTTCTCTGAATTACCTCTTTGGTGGTGGCGGCAAATAATCTGTATCTATATCTTCTCAAATGAGTAATCAACTTGCAAACTCAAGTTGAGAGGTTATACTTCTATTTCGGAGAATGTTTGGAGCTTGATGTGTAATTCTAATATAATAGCCGGTTTGTTCATTCCTGGTATGACTCAGTTTGTGTAATCGATTTCATAAAGAATCATGGTTCGACCTTTGGACTTTGTAAAAGAAGCAATTCATATTTAAATTTCGTTATTCATATTGTTCATGCATTGTGACATTTGATATCTCAGAAGACGGTCAGCCATGTATTTTACTGATCTTTTGAGATGGAAGTTGGAATCTTAAAAGACAAGGAGTTGAAAAAATGAAAGGAGACGATGCATAATTGTATACATAAGACGTGAAAAAGCTGAGCAATGGTGGAATCCAAATTGTCTCCCAACTTGATTGAACTCGGTTGTTTTAAAATGTTTGGCACATAGCAATTGATATCATGTGTGATGGCAGTCTTAGAGCCCAAGGCAGAGTGAATCCTTTGTTTAGTTTCTGCTGTCGTTCACCAAGCATCAAAAGTGATGCCCATAAATCTTGGGTGGTCTGAATATTCATATCGTCCTTGCGACTATCGTTTACCAACTCCAAAAAAGTGCGCATAAATTTGAAACAAATATCAGCACAAAAGCTGTGAATGTCGAGGTCTATACCAAAGTCATTAGAGAAATAATTACCAGGTGATTAGCATACGCAATCTATCTAAACGGTCGTTAGTGCATAGCTAAGCATCAGATTTCTAGATCCCAGGAGCAGCTGCATGTGTAACATTTACTTGTCTAATTTACATAAAAGAATTTGATCGAGCAACCACATTTTACAACATAATGCTGTTCATCTAACAAGATACATCAGCTACGGCTAAAGGGCGCAATTCAGGCACCATTTGGTCTTGGATGAGGAGGGGGAGCAGGAGTTATCCCCCATCTCTGCCGAACAGCCTCTAAATCCTCATGAAAATGCTTCTCATAATATATACACATGAGGTCCGTAGATTGCATGCCAGCCCGGAGGGCCCAAGGGAAGTAATGCTGGTAAAACAGCGACCTTTGCTTTGCGCTGAACCTTGCAGTTCCTCCCACGACAGACATCATGCACATAGGAAGTAGCATTTGCTCAAACTCTATCACCTTCAACGCCGACTCCCCCATCAAGTTGGTAGGAAGTCCAAACAGGGTGTGCCAGAAGTCGTGCACCTCACGGGCGCGCATGGCCACATACACCAGCTCCTCTGTTTCCATGAAGCGCACGGGTGGTCTATCATCAGGAGAGAAATTCCTGGACCCCATGAACTTTGCATAAGCAGCACCAAATGAGTTCTCTGGTAGGTCCCATGCATGCCCCACATTTGCAGAGATGACACGAGGACGCTCTAACAGTACTGCCTGAGAAAGAGCAGTTGCAGTAGGTGAAGCATACGCAATTGCAGACAAAATATGATTCTCACTATCAATGAGAAACCAAACAACAGAAGGTAGTTCTAAAGTCGCTGCCCAGTGGTTAGTAAGTTGAGCAGAATAATTAATTGTTGCAAAATTCAGAAGGACCACATCAAATCAACAAGTACGTAATGCTAAAAAGAGAATCACGCTCATATTTCAACAGAATGGATAAACTATTGATGAATCCATCACATGTTTATTTCAGAGTAGATGGATTTACCATTATTGATGCTTCTATTCAAGCAACATATTAGCAGCGTGTCTCGTCCTAATAATTAAGATGAAGTCAATTGCCTAAATTCCACGTTCTGGGCAACTTAAAGATATAAAGGATAACACTTGGACATATGGAAGGCGTTTAACCTTGGGTTTGAACCAGAGTTGACAAATGCCTCCAAACTTGTGTACTGTATCGACATAGAAACATTGTCTCTGCCATCATACGAGTCAACCATATTTACAGCAAACGACAAATTTACGCATATATATGCCTCTCAACACTTATTACCTTAAGCCTAACACGAACACCGCCATTAATGGTAATATCATATATGCCTTAGTATTGGCATCTGAAAAGCTAATGAAGACAAGACTTACTCTGCCTTCTGGACTACTCTTCATCCTTGCAAGAACCCTTTCAAAGGCAGGCTTTCCAGTTGTCTCTCCTAAAGCAGCAATCAAATCCGCTCTTCTTGGGTCCAGTAATGCACCTACAGCTGAACCGAGTGCAACTGCAGCCTGCTGCCACAGATTAAGCTGGACACGAGCACCTCCTACCATTCTGAATGTATGCTGAGGATCAAAACTTTATGAACTGAGGCCGAAAGATAACTAAACTGACATATAAAAATGTCAATATGATTTTGGAGAAACAAAATTAACAAAGGAAATGACTAACAATAACACAATTAGCAAAGGAAAAAACAAGTTTAAATCTACGTCGCATGAAGCAGGGCAGGGGTGGGGTGGGGCGGGGGAGAAGGTGCGAGGTGAGGAACGAGGAGAGATCACTAGGTTATTGGGTTTTTGGCTGGGAGCATGAGCGGGTTTGCGAGTAGATTAGAGAACCCTGCAATTAAAGTTTAGATACATCTTATCAAACACATTAACCCCATTGAATCATATTGATAAAAAGGCCATCATATAGCCGACGCAGAAAATTATTTAATTCATGAGACCATAAGACACCGTCAAACAGCAGAATGTTACCAAAGATGATCGATAAAACACTACCAAAGAGGACTGTTATTAGCCTCAAATCATTAGGGTCTCCTATCCGGGGAATAAATTCAACCAAAAAACTGAAGCAAGTAATTCAGAGATATGGATTATGGAACTAACTAATGACCTCTATTCGTATGCAGTAGTTAGATAGTAAAACATGTTTGTGGCTAATATAGGGGAAGTCCATCACACCCTAGACACACTATCAAAAGCGCCTTCTCATAGTGAAGGAAATATGTTATCTTGTAGATGTTGGAACTCTTTCCTAGTTGTCACTGCTTCCATCATATGTTCTAACTCACTCTTTCAAAGATGATTACGACGGGAAATTGCATAATCTACTAATTACCTCTCAATTTATCCAGGTTGCACCAGTGTTATCAAAAGGGTTTACCTCTCAACTGATCTAGGTGGCACCAGTGTTATCAAAAGCATGCCTAGGCGCAAGGCGTAGGTGGAGGCGCAAATAAAAGCCCAAAAAATCAAGTCTCTGATTTATGTTGTCGTGACATCATCTCAATCATCATCATTTTTAATTCTTTTTTTTTCCATTACATCATAAATCAATATCTACAAAAAATATATATATATCTAAAACCACAAATCCCCGACCAGTCGATTCGCTCGCTGCTGTTCACTCTGCCAGTGCCCCGCCGCTAACTACTACTCGGTTTCAAGTAGATCTACTCATTCAGTTCCCCTTGTGGACAAAGAACATGAAGTTAAGGAGGGATCTTTACGAGACTTGGAGCCTATGTTCTCCTTTAGAGAGAGTATTGTTGCCTTGATCCTCACTGATGATAATAATGACAGTGTCATGTCCACTTAGGACTAACTACTTCTCATTGGATTTAAAACTTTTTCCAGTGTTGGTTGTTAAATTGCCATGTTCTGAAACTTGTTATGCGATTTTATTGGTTTTATAGACAAAAATTTATTTACTTTTATATTACGCCTACTTCGAAAAGGCGCAAGGCATAGGGAGCCTTTGTGCCTTAGGTGTGCCTGTGCATTTAATAACAATGGGTGGCCCTTAGGCTACAGATATGTAGACATAGAGGGTCCTTAAACTTATGGTCCTACAAGTCATGCATCCTAACCATTCAACAAGGTAAGAGTTTACATTTCCCACTAAATAAACAAAAATCACCAACCAAGCATCCATGGCGCAACTAATCGTGTAGAACTTAATGAACTATGTAACAGACTGCAAATAAAAGGAACATCACATTCCATTCCATTTGAATGGAAATCAAAAAGTCTTTTGAAAACTTATTACAAAGAGTTATTCTTTTTCGTTTCCAAATGGGCAAGAAGAACGCATGTAGATCCTGAATCTAACTTGAATCTAAGTCATTAGGACTCTTGAAGACATTAAAGATGCTTGTTGAAACATTATGCCGAGCTGTTTATATGAAGTGTTATCTTCCTGATGAAATAGAAATTAATAAGATCTTACTAGTCACATCTTCCCTTGACTTTTTTGACAACCAAGTGCAGTTTATCTTCCATTTCCCATATAAGACCATATCATCAGAAGAATGAAATAATGTTATTTTTTTCCCCCAGTTTGAACTTTTTTCTCCACTAAAATCCTACTCTTTTAACAACCAAACCAGCCACATTCCCAATAACCTGTCTTTAGAAGATCAATTAGCAAATGATCAAACTGTGGCCTTCTGCTCTTCTCTTTAAGCTTCGATGTACTTGTCTTCTCTATTTTTTTAAGCTTCGATGTTTTTAAGTTTGCAGAATTGAGGATCACTGTTTCATCTTTCCTCTAATTCGAGAAGAAATTTAAATGATTAAAGCAAAAGGCCAAAGAGAGAGGCCATTTTCACCCCCCAGCATGCCCTTACACATCCTATTTGTCACAAAAAGATTAAGAACAGAGAAGGGGTGCAAAAGGCTCCTTCTTAAGGCCCAGTTTGGCAGTGCTTTTCAGAGGCTCATAAGTGCTTTTAGTTTTCAAAAGCATGTTGCTTTGTGCTCCAAAAGCAGAAAACCACATTTCAACATAAGCAGGTGGGGCTAAGTAGCATGGACACCGCGTCCGACACCGACACCGGACACCGGAATTTCCAAAAAAAAACAGATTTTGGACACTGCTGAATTTTTTCATGTATTTTTCTTATATATATATATATATATATATATATATATATATATATATATATATATATAGTCATTAAATATCAAATACATTCTGCATCTAAAATAGTAAACAATAATCAATAACCACAAACAAGCAACTCAAATAAAAGTCATACCTAAAATTTAAACGCAATATAGTACAAGGAACATGGTACATAACATAAACAAATTACTTCCCTACTCAACTCTTACTAAGTCATGCAAACAGGTAAAAAAAACAGGGAAAGCGCCCTCTTCTTCACCGCCCAAACAGGGAACAGAAACAGGGATCTCTTGCAAAGTAATAAGAAATTACTTCACTACTTACTCTTACAAAGTCACACAACAATTATCTCTTTCCTTGGACCAAGGGCTCAATCTACATCAATAGTGTAATCTTCGAATGTACCGAAACGAGAGAGATAGGAGAGAAATGGGGAGGCCTAAGGAAAGAAGGAAAAAAGAGAGAGAGGAAAGAAAAAGACAAAGGTACCTGTTGCTGGAATCCGGCGACGGCGGCGAGATCCCCCGGCGACCAGTTTGGGACGATCGTCTGCTTCGTTCTCTTCTCTTGATGCCGCAGGAAGAATACTCAGAACGGCCATGGGTTGATCCAATCAGGGCTTCCTTAAAGTCTATTTCTAAAAGAGCTCCAAAATTGTCAATTATTACACACAAACCCCCAAAATAAGTTTGAAAATTTGTATATTGGCCCCATACTTTTGAACACTTCTTCACAACGAGTGGTTACGAGGACGCTAACGACATAGTTATCAATACCGTAATGCCGGTATGTACCGTTTTTATCTTTTACTGATAAGATATCTCTTAAATTTTATATCGGTCAATATATCGCTCTGTATCGGTCGGTACAGGTGATACCACCGAGATATTGTGTTTTGTAACGATTTCTTAAAAAATGTAAAAGTAACAAATTTTGTAAATTGACCATATAAAGACTAAATAAAAAAACACTCTTAGTTCTATTATACTAATCAAAACCTTTGTAGCCTCCTACTCAAAAAATTCATTACAATTTGCAAAAAAAATCCTGATAAGTTTTCAATCTTCATTTGTCTTTGATTTACGACATACCTAGAAGCTTTGATGATGTAATACTTTACACAAACCTGCTCACGCACGCACATGCACACAAAAAAAAATTATTCTTGAACCCAAAGACATTATTATTTAACAAACTGCTTATTCTTATATAAGAATTTGCAAATGAGATCGTTTGGGGGGGGGGATAGTCCAAGAGGAGATAATTCAATTGAATAAGCTTTTATTTTTAATATCATTGTATGGGAACAAACAACTTACTTGGGAGCCAATAGCTTATTTGAAAACTATGATGAATCAAGCTCTATAGGACAAACAAGTTATTTTAGAGCTGTAGATAAAAAAAAAATATGCGTATATATTGTTAGGTCGCCAATGAATAAATAATACAAGTAGATATTGTTGATGAAAATCTTGAGACAGTATCAAGACGATACCGTTACTGGTACGTACTGTTTCGCAGAGAAAACAGTAGAATTATAAATATCAAGATACTATTGTATATAGTTCTTGAGACGGAATGTAGACCATAAAATCAAATGTATCCCTATTGTCTATTGAAGAGACAGAATAGTATAAATATCACTTGGCGAAGGCATAGACAGATCCAAACATTGTAGCATTCTCCAAGCAATACAATAAATATCATTCTCTCAAACTCTCGTTTTCTTTTGTTCATTTTGTTTTCATTTATTCATTTGCTCTTAACATCGCTCAGCCCGAGGGATAGGCTGACTTAGCATACAAGCGGAGGGCTTGATTTAACTAAGTGTCGCGCGGTCGACTTTGGAAAGTCTTCAATGTCGTGACATGTGGTATTTCGAAATTAATAAAAAAATTAAAAAATCGGATACTGCTGAAAGGTGTTTGGAGGTGTCGGTGAGGTATCGGGGTGTCGGTAGGTATTAGACACCAAACCTCGTCTCATATGAGGTGTCGGTGCTTCCTAGAGGTGGAGGCTGCTTTTGGCATAATCATTTTTTTCCATAATCTATTGAGCAAAATGATTATAGCATAAGCAATGCGAAACTACCTCTGAATCTCGTGTCACTAATAACTGTGTGCAATCGAGAATCACAGTATTTCCCCATAAAATCAACACAAAATTGTGAGGGACGACAACACAATTTCAACAAGTAGTTTCTATGCACATATGAAAGCATTACTATATCCCAACGATGAGAATGGAACAATGTTTTGATTGAGGAACATGAACGGACAGTAAACGAGCATTAATATGAAACAGGGCATCAAACAAAATGATCAAAAACCCCTAAAACGAAATATTCATACCGGTTAGGGTTTGTCCAGCTCTCCTTAGTCCTTCAATTAATTTCCATGATATTTTATATGTGTGTATGCTACTGTGTCTGTGAGGTTGTGAGAGAGACCCGGGAGGGGGGTGGGGGGGGAGGGGCGACCGTGGGGGGTGTGTATGTGTGGGTTGGGATGGTTGTTTGTTACAGTGGTGGAACGACGGGTAGGACCCGTTGGGGTTGGGTGCGGTGGCACAAGTTTTCTTGTAATTATATTTCGTTATTTTTTCACCTAATTTTGTTTATTTATCGTTTTCATATATCTATACTGAAACCAAAAAAATAACCCTAGAGGGGGGGTGAATAGGGTTTTAAGACTACTTTAAAATATAACAACCAACAAACCTTAATCTCAAAAACTCAAGTAAACAAACAATCAATCTCAACACAATATGTAAAACAATAATGTAAAGAGAGAAGGGTTTAGAGATACTTGACAATGAGAATTAAATGGTTCGGCTTGATATACCCACAAGCCTACGTCCACCCCTTCAAGGAAGTCCCTTGAAAGGCCCTAGAATCCACTAGTATGATCTTCCTTACGGGTCAAGATCGAACCTCTTACAATCCCTTGATGCTATACCCACATCAAGAACAAGCTTTGACAAACCCAAAGCTCCAAAGCTTGACAACCCCAAGCTTTGATACAAGAACCTTTCAATGAAGAAATGAGTACAAGATTTCACTCTTAAGAAGTAGATGAGTACAAGTTGAAGTACTAGAACAAGAGAGATGAGTGTATGATGACTTATGAAAGTGTATCTCTCTCTAATGTAAGCTCACAATAAATGCTCTCTTGAAAAGGATGAGAAATCAATGAAAACAAGAGAGATTTGAACAATTGCTTTGATCTTTGAGAATATGAAAGATAGGAGAGCTTTGAATGCAATTGATGAATGAAAACAATGCCCAAAATGAGTATTTATAGAGCTGGGAATAAATATGACCGTTTGGGGTTAGGTAGGGCATTAAATGCGCCAAACGGTAAATGCAGTCGACTGCAATGCCCATTGCAGTCGACTGTAACCCAAAAAGTAGCCGTTGGAATTTCAAAATTCCAACTTGCAGTCGACTGCAATGCAATGCAGTCGACTGTAATGGCCTACTGGAAGTATTGCAGTCGACTGCATTCAATGCAGTCGACTGTAATACCCTACTGCCCAACATGCAGTCGACTGCATCCCAATGCAGTCGACTGCATCCCTGAAAATGCAGTTTCCTGTTTTTAAAGCATGAAAAACTTTTTATGTATGCAAGGGAAACCTATGGGCAAGTTCTAGGTATACAGTCATCGTAACGATCATCTCTCTATGTCTAGTTTACAAAGATGGAAATAAAAGCATGAAAACTTCAATCGTCGAATTTCCTCTTTGATGCGTTCCGTTGAGAGTCTTTGATCGTGTTGCTCGTCTAATAAACCGTTTGCATGAGTATGAGATTGTTCCTATTGCTTCATCAACTCAATGCATGTTAGACAGCATAATCATCAATGTTAGTTATCATCAAAATCAAATATAATCCTAGGTTAAATAACCGTAGGGTTAACAATCTCCCCCTTTTTGATGATGGCAAACATTGATTCAAATAATATGAGATATATAAGATAATATGCGAAATGAAGCATAACAATCTCAATTAAAAAACCATAAGGGGTCATGAGAAGAAATCATGACAAAACGCTCCCCCTATCTAAAGCAATGTAGGGCTCCCCCTAACTAAAGTAATATATGCTCATATCCACACAAATAAGAATCAACAATATTTTCTCCCCCTTTTGACATCATTGAAAAAGGTCAAGGGTGTGTGTGAAAGTGATCAACTTATGTATCCATGCATGGATAATCAATATTGCCAACAAGGGCAATCAAAATCATAAACACATAAGTACTTGAATAACCATTGAAAGGTGTACCAAACACTTTGTTACAAAGATAGCACAAATAGGAAGTGTAAGGGAATTAGAAATATGAGTGTGTGCAAATGAAATGAATATCAACAAAATCAATGATGTTGAAAAGAGAAACATCAACCAAAGCATGCTTTAATCATATTAAATAATGATCAAGCATGAGAAGTGCAACTTGCATGATTTAGCACAAGAGATATAACATTTAGTCACATAGGTGAAGACATGCCAAGTTCTCTTCTAAGAGCGGAAAACCTCTTCGAATCTAGAGGTTTAGTGAAGATGTCCGCTAATTGGTGATTTGTGTCCACGAAATCTAGAACAATATCACCTTTTTGCACATGATCACGGATAAAATGGTGTTTGATTTCTATGTGCTTTGTGCGTGAATGTTGGATAGGATTTTTGGTCAAATCAATGGCACTAGTATTATCACATAATATAGGTATGTGATCATACTTGAGTCCAAAATCCAAAAGGGTTTGTTTCATCCAAAGAATTTGTGCACAACAAGCACCAACCGCCATATATTCGGCTTCGGTGGTAGAGAGTGCAACCGAATTTTGCTTTTTGGAACTCCAAGAAACAAGAGAGTGACCTAGGAATTGGCAACCTCCACTAGTGCTTTTCCGCTCGGTTTTGCAACCGGCATAGTCGGCGTCGGAGTAACCAATTAGGTCAAAAAATGAAGTGTTTCTAGGAAACCATAACCCTAAATCGTGAGTGCCCTTAAGATATCTAAGGATTCTCTTGACGGCAATCAAATGAGATTCCTTAGGACAAGCTTGAAATCTAGCACATAAACAAACACTAAACATTATATCGGGTCTACTTGCGGTAAGGTAAAGGAGTGATCCGATCATACCTCGATAGCGCTTAATATCAACATCCTTACCCTTTTCATCTTTATCAAGCTTTAATGAAGAGCTCATTGGAGTGTCAAAAGCATTTGATGCTTCCATGTCAAATCTCTTGAGTAGCTCTTTGGTGTATTTGGCTTGGTTGATAAAGATTCCATCCTTGCTTTGTTTGATTTGCAATCCAAGGAAGAAGGTGAGTTCTCCCATCATGCTCATTTCAAACTCCTTACTCATACAAGAAGCAAACTCTTCGCACAAGGATCCATTAGTAGCACCAAATATAATATCATCAACATAAATTTGCACCAACAATAAGTCATTGCCCTTAGATTTTATAAAAAGAGTGGTGTCAAGTTTTCCTCTTGAAAAACCATTTTCTAAAAGAAAATTACTTAGCCTTTCATACCAAGCTCTAGGAGCTTGTTTTAAACCATAAAGAGCTTTGCTAAGACGGAAAACATGGTTTGGAAATTTTTCATTTTCAAAGCCGGGAGGTTGAGCCACATAGACCTCCTCCGAAATAAAACCATTTAGAAAGGCACTCTTGACATCCATTTGAAAGAGTTTAAAATCTCTATAGCAAGCAAAAGCTAATAGCATTCTAATAGACTCAAGTCTAGCTACCGGTGCATAAGTTTCATCAAAATCAATTCCTTCCTCTTGGTTATAACCTTGGGCCACTAATCTAGCCTTGTTTCTAACCACGACTCCGGATTCATCAAGTTTGTTTCTATAAATCCATTTTGTGCCTATAATCCTAAAGTTTTGAGGTTTAGGCACAAGGGTCCAAACTTGATTTCTTTCAAATTGAACTAGCTCTTCTTGCATAGCAAGCATCCAAGATTCATGATGTAGAGCTTCGGAGAATTTCTTCGGTTCAATTTGGGAAAGAAACGCTATATTAACATGTTGAAGAGAGCGTCGAGTTCTTACCCCACTCGAAGGATTACCTAAGATTTGATCGCTTGGATGATCCTTTTTGTAAGTCCAATCTTTTGGTAATTCTTGAGAGTTGTCCAAGTTTGAAGCATCATTGATTGCTTCCTCATTTTCCTCTTGAGACCTTGATGGTTGCTCCCCTAGATCAATTTCTTTGGGGTTGCCTTGTAGTGTATCACTTATATCCAAAGTTCTCAAGTCATTGTCCATGTCATCTACATTAACAATGTTAGTCCTCCGAAGAAAAGGATTAGTCTCATCAAAAGTAACATTAATGGATTCTTCAACAACCAAAGTACTTTTATTATAAACTCTATAAGCCATACTATTATTAGAGTAACCAAGAAAAATACCCTCAAAGGTTTTGGAATCAAATTTGCTAAGGTGATCCTTGGTATTTAAAACAAAACATTTGCAACCAAAGACTCTAAAAAAGCTCACCTTAGGTTTCTTATCATTAAAAAGCTCATAAGGGGTTTTTAACAAAATTTTTCGCAAGATAACTCTATTAAGAACAAAGCAAGCACAATTGACCGCCTCCGCCCAAAAGTATTTAGGTAAACCATATTCGTTAAGCATTGTTCTTGCCGCTTCTTGCAAAGACCTATTCTTTCTTTCGGCAACACCATTTTGTTGAGGAGTTCTAGGAGCCGAAAATTATGTGATATCCCAAAGTCATCACACAAGGCTCCTATTTTTGAATTTTCAAATTCTCTACCATGATCACTCCGAATGTTTGTAATCAAATAACCTTTTTGATTTTGAACACGTTTTGCAAATGAAGTGAACACATTTAGAGATTCATCTTTGGTAGCCAAAAAGAAAGTCCAAGTATAGCGAGAAAAGTCATCAACAATAACAAAACAATATGATTTACCACCAAGACTCGTAGTTGGGATTGGTCCAAACAAATCCATATGAAGTAATTGCAAGGGTCTAGAAGTAGATACCATTTTCTTCGGTTTGTGAGAGACCTTCTTTTGCTTACCCATTTGACAAGCATCACATACTTTATCTTTCTCAAACTTGATCTTCGGGAGACCCCTCACAAGTTCTTTGCTTGAAATATCCTTCAAGTGCTCCATGTGCATGTGACCAAGTCTTCGATGCCAAAGCCAAGATGTTTCACTAATAGCACTAAGACACTTGACATCTTGGTTAGCTAAATCATTTAATTGAATGGAGTAAACATTATTATCTCTACTACCAACCAAAATAGTTTCATTGTTCTTCAAGGATAGTATAGTGCATTGAGAAGCCTCAAAGATAACTTTAAAACCTTTATCACTAAATTGACTAATACTAAGCAAGTTATGCTTCAATCCTTCAACATATAACACATTCTCAATTGAATGTGGTTCCTTACCAATAGTTCCTTTACCTTTGATTCTTCCTTGAGAATTGTCACCAAAGGTCACATTTCCTCCTTCCTTAAGATCAATCGATGAGAAAAGAGATATGTTGCCGGTCATATGTCTTGAGCATCCACTATCAAGAATCCACTTCTTGCTACTAGATTTTGCTTTGAGACATACCTATAAACACAAATCAAGTAATGACTTTTGGTACCCAAATTTTCTTGGGTCCTTGGGTGTTAGTCTTGCATTTGTATTCTTGACCTTTCACAATCCACATTTTCTTTCTACCTCTAACAAAAACAATTCTACAAGGACAATGATTAGTCGTATGCCCTTTCTTGTTGCACCAACCACAATGTGTAAAAGGTGTGCAATAGTTCTTTGGTCGTTTTGTAAGAATATTCAACCTAGCTTGTTGTTGCAAAACTTTAGGAGGCATGGCCATGGGATCTAATCCAAGACCGCCTTTGTTTAGGCCAATTCTTTGGCGTCCGAGCATGACATCCAAATTGTTTTGACCATCAACAAATTTTTCAAGACATTTTCTTAAATCACAAATCTCAACTTGTAAATCTTCATTTTGTTTTTCTAAAGCCAAAATTTTGGAAGAGATTTGTTTTGAGCTAGGAGTGTTAACAAGTAAATCAACCAAATTGTTATTCACATGCTCTACATATAAATGGCTAGACATGCATTCATTCTTGGCATGCAACTTATCATTTTCCATTATCAACTTCTCAATTTGCTTATTAGCTTCAAGAAATTTCTTAGATAAAATAATATTTTTCTTGAAAATTTTCTTGGATTCCTCATATAAGCTATCATAAGCATCTTCAAAACTTTCATTCTCACTATCACTACCGGAAGAAGAGCTTACCTCATCATTTGCCATGAAGCACACATTTGCTTGATCATTCTCTTCATCACTTGAATCAAAGTCACTCCATGTTGAAGTGTGTTCGGCATTCATTGCTCTTTCCTTCTCCTTGTTCTCTTTCTTAGAGAATTGTCTTCTTTTAGCTTTTTCCCATACATCTCTTCTTTCCTTCTTCTCCTTGTTGTAGATTGGACAATCCATCTTCATGTGTCCCGGCTTGTGGCATTTGTAGCAAAGCCTCTCTTCGTTGCTAGCATTTTGTTGCCTTCTCCCATCATTTCTTCTAAATCTTAAGAACTTCTTGAAGTTCTTTGCAACCAATGCCATATCCTCTTCATTAAATTCATCATCATCACTTGACTCAAGGTTTGAGGATGAAGCTTTAAGAGCGATTGATGTAGGCTTCTTCTTGACGTCCTCTTGATCAAAGGTCTTGAGTTGCATTTCGTACGTCATGAGTGAGCACATCAATTCATCAAGAGGAAAGATGTTGAGATTCTTTGATTCTTGGATGGCGGTGATCTTTGCATCCCAAGCTCTTGGTAAGGACCTAATCACTTTTCTCACTAGATCACCATTAGTGAATTCCTTACCCAATTGCTTCAAAGGGTTCACAATGTTAGTAAAACGAGTATTCATATCCGTTATAGATTCATTTTGAAGCATATGGAATAACTCATAATCTCTAAACAATAAATTCATCTTGGAGTCTCTAAGAAGAGAAGTCCCTTCATGAGTGACTTGAAGAGTATCCCAAATACTCTTAGCGGAATTACACATAATGACTCTATTGAGTTCATTTGTGTCTAA
Organism: Escallonia rubra; assembly: GCA_033065855.1. Taxonomy (NCBI): domain Eukaryota; kingdom Viridiplantae; phylum Streptophyta; class Magnoliopsida; order Escalloniales; family Escalloniaceae; genus Escallonia; species Escallonia rubra. Next base: position 76,317 of record JAVXUO010002985.1, read on the forward strand.
AGCACATACAAGACAATTTTTTGCTCTAGCATTCATGCAAAACATCTTCTTGTCATGATCACTATACTCCGATTTTGATTTAGGTTCTTCAACCTTGTCAACCACTTTTATCGGAACGAATGGGCCATCTTCAACAATATCCCACATCTCATAGTCTTGAGATTCTAAGTAGATTTTCATCTTAACTTTCCACACACTATAGTTGGTCCCATTAAACAATGGAGGCCTAGTGGTAGAACTACCCTCCATACCCCCAACATAAGCCATGATCGATTAACTCTCTTGGCGTTACCCAATATAACAAGAGCCGAGGCTCTGATACCACTTGAAACCAAAAAAAATAACCCTAGAGGGGGGGTGAATAGGGTTTTAAGACTACTTTAAAATATAACAACCAACAAACCTTAATCTCAAAAACTCAAGTAAACAAACAATCAATCTCAACACAATATGTAAAACAATAATGTAAAGAGAGAAGGGTTTAGAGATACTTGACAATGAGAATTAAATGGTTCGGCTTGATATACCCACAAGCCTACGTCCACCCCTTCAAGGAAGTCCCTTGAAAGGCCCTAGAATCCACTAGTATGATCTTCCTTACGGGTCAAGATCGAACCTCTTACAATCCCTTGATGCTATACCCACATCAAGAACAAGCTTTGACAAACCCAAAGCTCCAAAGCTTGACAACCCCAAGCTTTGATACAAGAACCTTTCAATGAAGAAATGAGTACAAGATTTCACTCTTAAGAAGTAGATGAGTACAAGTTGAAGTACTAGAACAAGAGAGATGAGTGTATGATGACTTATGAAAGTGTATCTCTCTCTAATGTAAGCTCACAATAAATGCTCTCTTGAAAAGGATGAGAAATCAATGAAAACAAGAGAGATTTGAACAATTGCTTTGATCTTTGAGAATATGAAAGATAGGAGAGCTTTGAATGCAATTGATGAATGAAAACAATGCCCAAAAAGAGTATTTATAGAGCTGGGAATAAATATGACCGTTTGGGGTTAGGTAGGGCATTAAATGCGCCAAACGGTAAATGCAGTCGACTGCAATGCCCATTGCAGTCGACTGTAACCCAAAAAGTAGCCGTTGGAATTTCAAAATTCCAACTTGCAGTCGACTGCAATGCAATGCAGTCGACTGTAATGGCCTACTGGAAGTATTGCAGTCGACTGCATTCAATGCAGTCGACTGTAATACCCTACTGCCCAACATGCAGTCGACTGCATCCCAATGCAGTCGACTGCATCCCTGAAAATGCAGTTTCCTGTTTTTAAAGCATGAAAAACTTTTTATGTATGCAAGGGAAACCTATGGGCAAGTTCTAGGTATACAGTCATCGTAACGATCATCTCTCTATGTCTAGTTTACAAAGATGGAAATAAAAGCATGAAAACTTCAATCGTCGAATTTCCTCTTTGATGCGTTCCGTTGAGAGTCTTTGATCGTGTTGCTCGTCTAATAAACCGTTTGCATGAGTATGAGATTGTTCCTATTGCTTCATCAACTCAATGCATGTTAGACAGCATAATCATCAATGTTAGTTATCATCAAAATCAAATATAATCCTAGGTTAAATAACCGTAGGGTTAACATATACTATCTATAAAAATATGAATGGTATAAATCATATCTAGACGATTATGTCTTTTATTAATTATGCCAATAACAATCATACCTTCCATTTATGACTCATTTTAAATTTTAGTTAAAATTAAATGAGCATTGAATAATGAAAAGTCTCATGAAAAAGAAAAACAAAACAAAGAAATCTCTTTATTACTCCTTTTCTAATTTGGTTGAAATAAAATATATGCTCTCTAAATATTGTGTAATGAGATATGTGATATATTTTATTTTTCTTGCATTTTTAGGTTAGTAAAGAATTAAATAATTGTAAAACTAAAAAACAAAACAAAAAAACTGAAATACGTGAAAATTATTTAAGAAACAAAAAATTATTGAAAAACAAAAACAGAAAGAAAATCAAGGTTAATATGCATCCAAAATGGTAAAAAAGAAACAAGGCTTATACATTATGCAAATTAATAACAAATTTATACATAAATTGTACTGCTCTTTAAAACGAAATTACTGACTATTGAGAACAAAGAAGAACCATGGTACTAAGTATGCAAAAGATGCTGCAAGAAAGTCACAATAACAGAAAAGGATGGGCTTGTAAGGATGAGAAACGTGACTTTCCAATATCTTATGAATCAAGGTAAACTAAGAAGATTAAGAATATTTGTTTATTTTAACATAAATATTGTTGATTCAATGATATATACTATATATAAAACTATGAATCTTGTAAATCATTTTATTCTATTTTTGCCCTTCGATCACCCCAATAACAATCTCATCATTTCATAAATGCTATTATTATTCTATCCTTTCATAAATACTATTATTAATTACTAAATTTGTAATCATTTCCGATTTTGCCCTCCGTTAGTTATTCCAATGACAACTCTACCCTTCTCTAATTAGTTTTTTTGTAATGCATTTAATGTACATTAGGTCATAAATTTAATCTAAACCTACATTTACATATTGGGAAACAAAATACGTGGTGCGAAAAATATATTTATGTGTGTGTGTGTGTGTCTATATCTATATTTATACCATCCTATAAAAGTATGAATGTTGTAAATCATTTTTTGGACGATTATGTCATATGTTGATTACGTCAATTGCATTCTTATTATGTCTTCTTTATTACTCCCCTTTAAATTTTGATGAAATTAAAAGAATATTGGGTAATAAATATACTCTATTTATTGAAAAATGAAAAGTGTGATGAGAAAGAAAAACCGAAGAAAGAAATTCTTTTCTCTTTTTAATTTGATTAAAACGAAATAAATATTAGATATTGAACTGGTTAATGAGAATTGTGAATTTTTTTTTACTGCATTTTTAAGTTAGCAAACAAATAACCAACTGAAAAATTGGAAAATAAAAACGAAAACTGAAGTACGTGAAAAATCAATTAAGAACAAAAAATTGTTGGAAAAACTAAAATAGAAAAAAAAACAAAAAAAAGGGTTAAACACGCCTCAGAAAAAGGCTTAAACATTGTGCTAATTTGAACTGAACATATGTTCGGTTATTGCAGTTGAAGACCGGGTGTTTTGCATTTCTTATTGATAAAATGCAAAACACCTGGTCTTGAAAATTATAAATCTTAATCATAAACGAATTTAACAGATCACAAAAACAAAGATGTAGTTTCATTCTTTTAATTTCTCCATTTACTTTTATTTTCAGCAGTAATATCAAATATTTTTTCAAACCAGAAGCTTACAAAGAATATTTCTAAGCATTGAATTGATTATGATTGCAAACATTAAATATATATTTCTTCTAAAACAAGCCATAAAAGAAATAAGAATATAATTGAATTACATTACTTTGATCCCTAAAAAAATAATAATATCACATCAAACATTACTCTCGACGCACGTGCTTTATTCTAGTCTTTTAAAAAGAACGGATAGACATTTGTTTATAAAATTTTCACTGTTTTTTTCTAATAAATATCCTATGATAGTTTATTATAGTGCCTTTAAATACTCTGAAAAGCTTAAAGTTGCCCGTTAATCCATGTCCCTCGGCTAAATTAATTAGGCCCGTCTATTTTTTGTAAGAAAACATCATCCATCAAGATCAGCACCATCGCCTCCACCAAACCCAGCACCACCGCCTCCACTAAACCAGTTAAAACAACCACCATATTCTCGTATTGCTTCGATTCGGTTGTAGTAAACTGTCGAATCAAGTCAGGCGTGTGGGAATTGAGTGTTGAAGGTGGTGTTATAGTGATTTAGATGGCTGCTGTGGGTGTTGATTGGTGATACATGGCGGTGGTGCGGTGGTTAAGGCGCTTTTGAGATGGCTTTGTGGTGGCTGTATAGGTCTTGGTCGGACATAGGAGATTAGTGGTGGCTATAGTGGCAGGGCATGGTTCTTCGCGGTGGCATGGCGGTGAGGCATAGTTCGTTGTCGTGGCAGGGTAGTTGGACGAGGTTCTTCATGGTGGCACGGCGATAGGTCATGGTTCATTATGGTGGTGGTTGTTGATGTCCATGGTGGTGGTGGTACGAAGAGGGGTAGAGAGAGAGAGAGAGAGAGAGAGAGAGACTCTATCAAAGAGCGAGACATTGATAATGTGATGATATTAGGCAGAAAAAAAAAAGTTAGGCAGAAAATGTTTTTTCTTGGCTTTATATTGACAAAGATCAAGTACTGTTATTTTGATTAAATTACTTCAAAACAAAATACGGTAAACGAACAACAACAAAAAAGATTCACTTTGCCATCGCTACAAGTATGCGAACTAAAACTTGTAACAGAATAACCCCTTAATTAGTTATTTTGCCGAGGCCATATTCTTTTTAATGCATTATTCTTGGTTGTCGAAAATAAATTTCCTTCAAAATCAAAACATAAAAACTTTTTACAAAGATTGTGGAAGCCTAAAGACATTCATGTAAGAAATAACATAGCAGACTTTTTTAAAAGTACTAGCTTTTGGACACACAACACTTGTGCAGGTAAAATTAATTAAGTATGCACAATACGTTTTTCACAAAATTTGTTAGATATGATTTGATCGTCCAATAAAAAGTCAATAATTGTTTATACCAAAGTTAGGATAATTTGATTTACCATGAATATTGGGTCGATCGTGCAGAGAAGAGAAGCGCATGTAGTCACTATTTTTTAGCAAGCCATTGACAATCTCACATCCATTCTTTTTCCTCCCATTTTTTCCCTTTTCTCGTGTTTCTTTTTCCCAAATTCTTTTGATACCAAGAGTCGATTTTCTATGAGTGCAGTTTTGCAACACCATAATATTGCATCTAACACCAAATTCCTAAATAAATTCTCTTTATGTGTAACGTATATTTCTATTTTGTTGCACATTGCACTGTGAAATATTGCTTCTTTCTAGTTGTGATTGAAAAGATTAAAAAAATATTGGCATAAAGGACAGTTTATTGGGATGAAAAGCCAGTGATACAATTTTTCGCCACACTTTTGGTGCCAAAAGAGACACTTTAGGAGGACTCAGTAATGTAAGCGGCAGTCAATTTTAATAGCTATATCTTGCCAGAATTATTTCTATAGTCAAGAATAAAAAATCACAATACAGTCTCCACAATGACTTCTAGGTAATTTAACACGGAGAATGGGCTAGCTTTCGGTTCAAGGTTTTAGGACTTTTCGTATATGTTTTCTACCAATGACATGACATCATATTCAGGTTGCTTGACGTTTTGATACTACACTTCTTCTTTTAATAAAGAGTTAAAACATAGAAATAATAAAAAGCAAAAGAAAAATGAAGGGAAAGATCCGACATTCATTAATTAATAAAAAAGTTATAACTCTTAAGTAATTAAAAAGACCATAATGTTGGTTGCATTTGAAAGAAAAGTGGTACAAAGCAATAAAATACAAAGACTAATGAAAGATCTTGACCACCTCGTAAATTGGTAATTAGGTTGCTTTTAGTTTATCGACTATTATCAATTGCAAAGTGTATTTATTCTACCACTATATATGACGTTAACATTGAGTTCAAAAGTAAAAATATCTACCTTCACTTCACCACCCCAATTTGGCCTGCCTTAGGCATTTGAAAGTGGATTTAGTCAAATGTAGACTCCTTTAGTTGAGCGTTTGAGGAGGTTTGAATTGAAGGCTTGTAGGAAAATTGTAATTTTTAAGTAGGTGAACTTATTCGTGGAGGGTTGTAGTCGATTTAGAAGACACTTATTAGTCAAATCTTTGTCTTCTGATTACTATTAGATATTCTAATACTTCTAAGTAATTCTTTAGTTATGATTACAGCTATTATAATGGACGAACATAAACCTTGCATGAATTATCCATTTTTGTGACATGATTGTGTCGTGCATAGCACTGTGTTTTAGCCTTTAAATGCAAAAGAAGATAAAATAGGATATTTACGCAAATGGTTGTTTACCTATTGGAGTAACATCTATCTATTTTTTCTTATTTTTTATTTACCTACCGTTCCATGATATTTTTCGTCATCTTCGTAAATTTTGACTGTTTAATGGCCAAGAAGGAAAATTCTTACACCTTTTTATGCTAATTTTTTTTATACCCGAATTGGTCATTTGACCCGAATTTAATAGACCCGATTGTCAAAAGATCGAGTCTGCACACCACCTCCATCCTTTATTTTGTCACCACCCTCTACCGCCACTACAACCTTCATCTTGTGTGTGTGTGAGAGAGAGATAGAGAGATATAGAGATAAAGAGAGAAAGAGAGTGTTAAGACTCATCGTTGGGAGATCTAGGCTTTGGGTTCTCACGGCTTCAAAAATGTTGGTGATATCAAGGTGGTGGTTCAATTCAACTGGCAACAGCTATGGTTTCATCTGGTCGTGGCACTTGTGGATCATGATAGGTGGTGGCTTCATCTGGTCGTGGCAATTGCAGATCATGATAGGTGGTGGCTTCATCTGGTCATGGCATTGGTAGATCCAACCAGTTGCATAGTAATCAAATAAATGGGTTGAGAGGTGGCGGCGACGACAAATATAATGGGGGTGGTAGTAGCAAAGATAAGGCGGTTGTGGTGGCACCGATGTATGGTGTTGTGGATGGTGAGTTTCAGTCAATGTGTTATCTCACTTAATTCATCCGTTGATTGATTACTATTATATTTTTCTTCTATACAATTTGCAATTTGACAGGCTTATCCTTCATTTTGAACATCAAATTGTCAAAAATAATGTAAAGGACAAAAAATGTGACGAAGGGTTATAAAGAACAACGCTAAAACATTCATTAGATAACAAGTTGTTTGTATAGTTTAGCCAAAAGAAAGTATGAGTATGATACATAATGAGCCTAGCCCAACTACGCTTGGTTGATTGATGGATCAACCATTCGGGCCTACCTAGCAGTACGACTAGTTTGTTTGTGTTTAGGTAATTTTTGCATGAAAATTCATTAGTGTCAATAGAAAATGAGATTAGTAACCAACATTTCCATCTTGCTAAAGCTTTTATAAGCATGGTCCATCGTCCAAAACTTATAAAAATCTTACCAAGACCAACTTGAGCCTCACTTATATCTAGGGCTATATACGAACCGAGTTCGAGCTGAACATGCTAGTGTTCGAGTTTGGTTCTTGTAAGTATTGATATGTTCGAACTCGATTAACATTCGTCTAAGAGCCAAATGATATTATTTGAACTCTGTTTGAGTTCGTTTCTATCAAACTCTGGCTCGGCTCGTTAGGCTCGTCTAACCTATACATGCCGAACACGAGCTTGAGAGCTCGGCTCGTTCATGTTCAATCTCAAAGTAAATCCCTAATTTTGCTCAGATCCCGTACTCCTTTTGTTACGAAATCGCTTTAGATAAATATGTATAGAACACGATATCCAAACAAGAGAGCACAAGAAAACTGAGAGAACTCAAATCCACTTTGCACAAGTCAGATTTACAACACTCCCTTACGTGTATCTCTCATTAGTTTTCCTACTCAAAGAAGGACTCTTCTTTCTTTTATTTTCCTACTCAAAGAAGGACTCTTCTCTCTTGCTTGCCTACTCAAAGAAGGACTCTTCTCTCTTGACCTTAAACACAATACAAGACATCTTACTTATACTAAAGATAAGCAAGGACTTCTCTCGGTAACCAATGTGGGACAAGATGTCTTTATATACTAAGGGTCAAGTTGCAACCTTCTTTGAGTAACCAATGTGGGACATAAATACAAGACATATATCTACAATCTCCACCTTGACTTGTATTAACAAACCACTCAATGAGGAAAGTGTAATATGCCTTCAGTACCTTCTTCATGTACTCCACCTTGCTTCCCTCCTTAAAGGTAGGGATGCACTCCACCTTGAACTCGGCAAGAAAGAAGATGAATCAAGCTCAAGCAATGCTTGAACTTCTCTGTCGTGTCTGTCTTCATGAGCACATAAACTACGTAGGTCCTCGGCCCCATCTGCCGCTCACCGTAGCATAGCGTCGATCCCTTGTCCAGCTGTAACACTGTAATCCCCTTACATGTGTCAGCCTCATCCTTGGACACCAACAGGATCATCCACTCCGGTTGGCCTTCTTTACCCGCCATCATCATCACTCTGTAATATGGATTAAGCGTAGTGCTCGACTTCTCCATGAAGGCTATCCCAAGCACCACCCCAAGCTCATCAATGCCGATGATTTTGAAGTCGGCCTTCCCTGTCCATCCGCCAACCAATCCTCAAATCGACGATCTTGACGACTCATTTCATCGGTCGCTCCTCGGCATTCACGGCCGTGAACCAACTCCCGTCCTTATTTGGTTTTAGTCGAAGCCACTTAGCAACCCTTGGACTCATGAAGTTGTGTGTAGCCCCGGTATCCATAAGTGCTTCTTGATTTTTCCCGGCAACGTCCACCGTTGCATAGAGCAAGCCTCGTCTCTTCTTGCACTTATTTCCCTTGGCAGCTTCTTCCTTTGACTTCTACACGAATGCATTGACCATCTGCAATGGCCCAATGCATGCCTCCCCGTCGTTGCTGGAAGAATCCCCCTTGCTGCCTTTGTGTTTCTCGAGGAACGCAATCATCTTTCTTTTGTACGGGCAATCCTTCCCGTAATGCGGACCTGTACAGTAGAAGCATCATCTTCTAAGCCCTACATGAGCCTTGTGGTCACGAGAGTCACCCCGCTTGCGACTTCTCTCGTGCTTCTTATCCCCCTTATGATGGCGGCGACGTACCTCATCCTCACTCCGCTCATCATCGGTTGCCTTGGGCCAGCCACTCTTCGACCTCCTGTCTCCCCCATCTTTGGCACGTTCGTGCCTTGGAGATCTCGGCCTCTCACCTTGCTTGAAGTCCTCCAACCTCTCGACAATCGCCATGGCGGAAGCCAAGTCGTAAGGTTCCCTTCGCCACAATTCTGTGGCAACCCACTACTGCAACCCGTAAATGAAGAAGCATGACATCTCTGGTATTTCGAGCATCACAGCCGAGTACTCCTTCACATACTCGCGGATGCTTCCCTTCTGCCTCAGCCATCGAAGGTTGATCATCGCCATATCTTCGACGCTCTCTGGATAGAACTGCCTTTGTAGTTCACGCTTGAACTTCTCCCACGTTTTGACGTCGCACCCATCCGTATAGCGACGCCTCCACCATAAGACAGCTGTATCCGTAAGGTATATGACCGCCGTATGCACCTTCTCCTCCTCCTCGTTGATGTCAAGGGCTTCAAAGTACCGCTCTAAGTGCCAAAAGAAGTTATCCACCTGCCTCGCCTCTCTCGTTCCATCGTACGATCTCAGCTCCGACATTTTCTTTTACCTTGGCTGCACCGCGATACACCCTTGCCTCGTACCTCTTGTAAGCTCCTTCTTACAAGCAGCTAGTTCTTCTTGGAGCTCCGTGACTTTTCCCTTGAGATCCTTGTGCCATTGCACCTTCCACTTTGTGAAATGGGCGACCCTCTTTCGATAAAGTCATCTAGCTCCTCTGCGAACACATTGACTTTCTGTTCCTGCACAGTTAATCGATTGTCTACCTCCAAGTCATCTAATCTATTGAAGATTAGCTCCACATGACTTGCGACAGTCCGCTGCACCTTCTCCTCCTCATCGATGTCGAGGGCTTCAAAGTACCGCTCCAAGTGCCAAAAGAAGTTATCCACCTGCCTCGCCTCTCTCGTTCCATCGTATGATCTCGGCTCCGGCATTTTCTTTTGCCTTGGCTGCACCGGGATACACCCATGCCTCGCACCTCTTGTAAGCTTCATAAGCAGCTAGTTCTTCTTGGAGCTCCATGACTTGTCCCTTGAGATCCTTGTGCCGTTGCACTTCCCACTTGGTGAAATGGGTAACCCTATCCTCGATCAAGTCATCTAGCTCCTCTACGAACACATCGACTTTCCGTTCCAGCACAGTTAATTGACCGTCTACCTCCAAGTCATCTAATCTATTGAAGATTAGCTCTACCTGACTTGCGACAGTCTGCTGCACATTCTCCTCCTCGTCGATGTCGAGGGCTTCAAAGTACCGCTCCAAGTGCCAAAAGAAGTTATCCACATGCCTCGCCTCTCTCGTTCCATCGTACGATCTCGGCTCTGGCATTTTCTTTTGCCTTGGCTGCACCGCGATACACCTCTGCCTCGTAACTCTGGTAAGCTCCTTCTTACAAGTAGCTAGTTCTTCTTGGAGCTCCGTGACTTGTCCCTGGAGGTCCCTGCGCTGTTGCACCTCCCACTTGGTGAAATGGGCGACCCTCTCCTCGATCAAATCATCTAGCTCATCCTCGAACACATCAACTTTCCTCTCTAGCACAGTTAATCGACTGTCTATCTCCAAGTCATCTAATCTATTGAAGATTAGCTCCACCTGACTTGCGACAGTCGGCTGCAAGCGCTCTCCAAATGCCTCGAGCTCGCTCATCTTGCGTGCTTCAGCATCCCTTATCGCGCCACTCTAATCCTTCACCGTGCTCTGCCATATGCCAAAATTCGTCTTCCCATCGAATTTTCACAGGCATACTTCATGGTTGTGTTGTCTACATATTTATCCTCTGAAATCGATTTCAATTTTGCCCAAAAATAAAACCTGGAATACTCTTGATACCACTTGTTACAAAATTGCTCTAAATAAATATATTTAGAACACGATAACCAAACAAAAGAACACAAGAAAACTGAGAGAACTCAAATCTACTTTGCACAAGTCAGATTTACAACACTCCCTCACGTATATCTCTCACTAGTTTTCCTACTCAAAGAATGACTCTTCTTTCTTTTATTTTCCTACTCAAAGAATGACTCTTCTCTCTTGCTTGACTACTCAAAGAATGACTCTTCTTTCTTGACCTTAAACACAATACAAGATATCTTACTTATACTATAGATAAGCAAGGACTTCTCTCGGTAACCAATGTGGGACAAGATGTCTTTATATACTAAGGGTCAAGTTGCAACATTCTTTGAGTAACCAATGTGGCATATAAATACAAGACATATATCAACACCTTTAACAAATCAAGTTATTAGGTTTACTAAATTGCTTAAACTAGAACATATCGGGAAGAAATTAACTGGAGAAACCCTGCAAGGGAAGTGAAATCAACCTTGCATTCCATTATCTCTGAGGCGATGCCACGTAGAAGAAGACAATTGAAGTCAAGTCGCGTGATCTACATGGCTTTGGTTCCGTGGAGATGAAAGAAGAGAAGACCTTAGGGCTACAGATGAGGAGATGAAGCCTTGGACGCTGTCGGAGAAGATGACTTAGTGCACCGTTGAAGTGTACTGGTGCACTGAGTCGAGTATCTTAAGAAATGCTATTGGCATTTCTGATCTGATGACAAAATATCAGGACTTCACTCTAGGATGTTTATGTGACTTTTTTGTTGGGCTTTTAGTGTAGTTGGACTCTTGGGCTAGTTGGACGCTCTTTTAGTTAAGTAGGACCAATGACTTTATATTTTGAGTTTAAATTATAGATCTTAATAAGTTGTATTTAGCCATGTGAAATGCAAAATAATAATAATATAATACATATCATGAGTTGTTCGTGAACATATTCATAATGAATGTTCATGTTCAGTTCGTTTAATTAACGAGCTCTAAAAGTGTGTTCGTATTCGGTTCGTTAAGTAAATGAACAAACACGAACGAGTTTTTAGGAAAACGAACGGCGATCTGTTCATGAACAGCTCGGTCCATTTACAACCCTACTTATGTTGAAACGTACCCAACTTGATAGGCGACGACATGAGTGCACACTCACCTCTTCTGAGTAAACATGCCTCCCTCTCATTTACCCTCGCCTGTATCGAATCTTGTGGCCAATGACTCGATTCATCCCCACCATCCGTCCGCCGTTGACAAACGGGAACAAAGGGTTGAGGACTCTTGTCGACGTGGCTAGACCTGTAGAGTGGATTATGACAAGAATAGTAAAATAGTACTCCCTCCGTCCCACATAAATTGACCATTTTTCTTTTTTTTGATCGTCCATAAAAATTGATCACTTCCAAATTAATAAAGATTCTGTAAGTATTTTTACATATTTACCTTTCTTGTACTTATTTTATTTTATTTTTCTCTACACACTTAACTCTCCACCAACTCATTTTTCTCTTTTGGCCCATCTTCTACACTTTTTTGTTCAATTTCTTTCTCTACATTTAACACTCCACCAATCAATTTTACGCTCCTGACCTGGTTTCTTCCTCTCTCTCTAAAGGATAAAATAGAAAATACACAATAAATAACTAAATATTTTTATTATGCGTGAAAAGTCAAACTGAGCGAGTTACGTAGCATGGAGGACTAGTTCGCAAATATTACTTGGGGTAAATGCACTTTGACCCCCTCTACTTTAGGGCGGTTGCAATATGACCCCCTCTTCTAAAAAAAGTTGAACTAAACCTCCCCGCACTCATCAAAACTATGCAAAATTGACGTTTTCCATCCAAGTTAACACAATTTTTGGGCGGGAAATGTTTGGTGCTTAGAACCTGCAATTTTAGGACGAAACTACTCTTTTGACCTAATAAAATACTAAAGACTTGCAAAAAATCACCCAAAAAATCACCAATTTCATTTCACTCCATTTGCAAACCCTAGAAATTTTACAAAAGGTGACCATTTTCATTTCAATTCATTTGCAAACCTTCCTTTTAAAGGGCAACCACAAAAAAAAAAAAAAAAAGAATTTTATTCTGAAATTTTGAATTTTCAAATTTTAATTTCAAAAATCCAGTGGGTATACCTGAACCCATACACCCGAACCCGCGCCCCGCCCTCTTTGGCACTTTTTCACAGTCACAGGCCGGCCCAAATTCGACCTGCTCCATGTCGACCCGACCCGACCCGATCGTGCCCTTCCCAAGCCCTAATTTTTTCCACTGAAAACCCTAATCTCTATCCATGCGCCGCCAACCCTCCTTCGGGCATCTCACGCCGGCGCTCTATTCTTTGCCGGCAGCCCCCCTCCCCCCGTCGACGGCTCCGACCCACCCTCGTCCTTCCTCTTCTCTCCACCGCCCTCCACTACCCCAACCGCCGAGCTCTCCGCCGACAGCCCTTTCCCCGCCATCGACGACGCCAACCCCATCCCTCTCTCTTCTTTCCTCTTCTCTCCCCCGCCCTTCGCTGCCACAACAGCCGAGCTCTCCACCAGCAGCCCATTCCCTGCCATCAGTGACGCCAACCCCCTCCCTATCTCTTCCTTCCTCTTCACTCCCTCTCCCCTCCCTCCCCCCGCGCCCCGCTGTCGTAACAACCCCGCTATGCCGTCAGTCCCACTCCCCCCCTGTCGGCGACACTGACCCCCCCTCTCTTCCTTCCTCTTATCTCTTCTGGCCACCCGTGGCTGCAACAGCCCTGCGGCGCCGCCGCTGCTTTTTGCTCTTCTCTCCATTCTCCCTTCACCCACCCCAAATGGTTTGAGAGGATTTTTAGTTCTGTTTAAAAGAAGGGTAGTTGTGTCATTTCAGCAATCTCAGTTACGGCCGTTCCATTTTGCCCAATTTTGATGAGTTCAGGGGGGTTTAGTTCAACTATTTAAAGTATGGGGGACCATAGTGAAACCGCCTTAAAGTATAGGGGGGTAAAGTGCATTTACCCCCATATTACTTTACAACGGCTACATTAAATTATTTTCCCTCAACGGTGGGGGATCCATGTCCAGTTGGCCACCACTATCAGCTGCACATTCCAGCTCCGACGGTGGTAGTTCCCAACTCAAAAAATGGCCTCTTAACCTCCTCCACGACGACCTACCACTACCACTACCACCACCAAGGCACCAACACACAACCCTTCTTCCTCACACGTTAACACACTTAGTGCCACAGAACAAATGGACTTCTCCCCCACCTCCCGCCGGAACCGCCGTGCCCCAACCAAACCCGACCCGTACTCAACCTTCGTCGTCCACTCCGACGACGACGACGACCGAAATGACGATGCACATCACCGCCGCAAAACCAAAAACCCCAAACACCTGAACGACGACGAAGCAGACCTTTTCTCCACAATGCTATCCAAGGACGATCCGAACGACGACGACGAAGACTCCCTTCCTCCTCTCCTCAAACGCCTCCCCAAGGACTTCGGCGCCGCCGTGGACTCGGACCACGATTCCGATTTCGAAGATGGCGCCGCCTCCATCTCTGGCACCTTCGTCGTCAAATCCGGCCGGAATTTCAACCGCTCCTCGCCGTCTTCGCCCTACGCTTCTTCGAACCGGAGGCCACGTGGCTCGCCGTGGCAGGGGAGCCCTAGGAGGAAGGTTGAGGGAGGTGACGGCGATTCCGACGGTGAAACCTCCATCTTCGACACAGTTGTCGTCAGAAGCTCCGATCGCAGGCCGCGTGGCTCGCCGTTCTCCGATCGGCGGCAGGAGAGTCATGATGAAGGCAATTTCTCGACGTTTTTGATGAGATCTACGGTGAAGGAGGGGGAAGGGGAGGGAACGGGGACGGTGGTGGCGAGGCGGAGTGGAGGCAGTGATGGAGGCACGATGAGCAGGGCGGTGGCGAGCATGCAGGCGGTGGGAGAGCTAGGGTTTGGCGGAAAGCAGAGGAATAAGGGGAGCAGCGCATCGTCGTTGCATGACGAAGGAGGGCAGCTGCGTCAGCAGAGTAGCAAGATGTCGTCGAGCTCGATTCCCGATAGCGTTACGAGGGAAGATCCTTCAACCAAGTACGAATTGCTCCATGAGCTCGGTATAATCTTATTTTCTCGTATGAAGTATCTTTATGATATTACCGAAGTTATATGTAGTGGCATTATTAGTTTTGTAATTATATATCTCTTGCATTTCTTGATATTCATTGTGCATTTCTCGAGTAAAATTAGTCTATGTGAAGAAGGTTGTTGAAGAGATAGGGTTTTGAGAATGACAGGGAAAGGATCATATGGGGCGGTTTACAAAGCTCGTGATTTGATAACATCAGAGTTGGTTGCTATCAAAGTGATATCGTTATGTGAAGGGGTATGTAAAGGGGGTGTAATGTTTTGTTTATGATTATTGTGTTAATTGAGTTTGGTATGGGACGACTATTGGCATTAAATTTTGCAATTTTTTATGGCATTAGGAGGAGGGCTATGAGGATATTCGTGGGGAAATCGAGATGTTGCAGCAATGCAGTCATCCTAATGTCGTTCGGTACCTAGGAAGCTACCAGGGGGACGAGTATCTTTGGGTATGAAAAGAAGGACCTACCTTTTTGGTTTGTTTGTAAAATGAGTAATTTTTTGTTTTAGGTATTCATGTGTTTCCAAGTCCAGAAACTTAGATAATTGTCTTCTTCTCTTGTATGTTTTGGTGTGTATTTACATGCGTTTTTTTTTTGCTTTTATGGGATTTTCAACATGTTGGCAGATTGTGATGGAGTATTGTGGAGGTGGAAGTGTTGCTGACTTGATGAATGTTACAGACGAGTCTCTAGAGGAGTACCAAATAGCATACATTTGCAGGGAAGCGCTAAAGGTACCTTTGAATCTGAATGGCTTCTATAGTGGCTTAGGATGTAAACATAAAAAATAGCCTCCATCCTTGTATCCATTTAGGCTATTTTATCCTTAATTGCGTCATGAAATCACATAGCCTAAAATAACAGTTATGGTGGTGATGTAATTGAATATTGAGTTTAGTTACCGCTTGATTCTTTTTATGGTCAAATCCGTCAGCTGTTTTTATCATCTGTGCTTAATCCGTTGCTTCTTGATGTAGGGTTTATCGTATTTGCACTCAATTTTCAAGGTGCATAGAGATATCAAAGGTGGTAATATCTTGCTGACGGAACAAGGAGAGGTCAAGTTAGGTGAGTTTGTTTTCGTCAATCTCCTTTATAATATACTTTTATAGCCATAATCTTAAAACGTAGTTTGCTTTATAACGTACTCATTTCCTTTAAATCTAATTAAGAGTTAGGAGGATTTCATCTGATCAAGTCCCTTCGACATTATGAAGTTGAAATTTCATTGATCTTTTGCTTGTAACAATACACTCACATTTAGTACGATTTTCTTGGCATTATGAGCAGGCGATTTTGGTGTTGCTGCACAGCTGACAAGAACCATGTCCAAGCGTAACACGGTATTCATACAGAGTTCATAAATTGCCAAGCTTTTGTTGAACATAATTTATTTTGTGTAATTTCTATGTAGTGTTAAATGATAATCTAAAGAAATGCCATTCTTCTTTACCTGTTTTCTGTTTGGGGATAGCGGGTTGGGAGTGGAGTGGACAAGTTTTGATAATTTAGTTCTGGGAAATTGGTGGCCGTGGTGGTTTACCTCTTTTGACTACTATGCTATCAGTAAAGTCCCTTTGGTTGATAGACCCGACTCTAGGCCACCATTCATTTGCTTTTGTTTCACATCTTTTCCATAGTGTCCAAGAGCGATGGGTCATTTTTTTCACTGCCATAGCACACCTTATTGATATTTAGCATTTTACTTCTTATGTGCTTTTCATTTCTTTATATTCGGGAATCACCTTATTTGTCACTAAAATGTGCATTAATGACAAATTGACAATGCGTCGACCTTTTTCAGACAAATTGAGGTGTGGATAAGCGTAAAGGGACATGATTTAGTTATTTCATTCTATTTGGTCAATATGGCTTGTCAGCATTTTCTTTTAGCGTTCTCTTCTCTTTTACGTCATTAGACGTGCATGATAAATTTATGAGACTTACTTTCGGCTTTTTATTGGTTGACTGATAGACTTGTTGTCCTGTTTATATGTGTTTTAGTTTATTGGAACTCCCCATTGGATGGCTCCAGAAGTTATTCAAGAAAGTCGTTATGATGGGAAGGTATGATGTTTAGTGTGAAAGTTCCTGCCCTGAATGTTATTTGTGGAACTTCTTTCCAAAATTTGTGTAACTCTCTTTTTGCCACCTTTAGTAGCATGAGATATCACATGCTTTGCCTGTGCTGTTTTATGTACATGCAGTAGCATGAAATAGCACGTGGTCTTCATGTTTACTTAGTTTGTGCTTCTTGCATTGCAACTAGATGAGTACTCGGTACAAACTTGCCTTTTTCTTAGGACTATATGGAACTATGAATACTATATGTCCTTTAGCATCTGGAGGGGAAGAAACATTGATGATTTTTATGTTTGTTTGGCCTGTTATGCTTTTGGTTTAGCAAAGACTCCTTGGTGGCAAAAGCAGTTGTAGAAATTAGTCACGCTTTTCCGCTGTAGAAGCTTTAACTCTTGTGTGCGAAAAATTTGTCTTTCGTCTAATTAGATAAGTCTGGAGGCAGGAGTGCAGGTATCTTTTTGGACAACTGGGTTCTTTTAGCACTAAATTCCAATTAGTTGTTTTTGTTTTACCTTGCAAATTGTCCTAATCTTGAAAAGAATCCTAAGTGCCAAGCTATAACATGAAAGTAAACTGTGTTAGCTTGAGTTGTATCTCCTGCTATCCAAGATGAGCTAGCTGCAGTACTGCGACTTTGGTTTGGGCTGGAGAGAATAAAGGAGAAACGGAAGAAGCAACTCACAACGAAAAAACTTTTATAACTGGAAAAGAAAGCACACAAGTGATGGTTGAAAATAGTTGCAGTCTGTGATCCACAATCATGAGCCGTGTGCATCATGGGTGAAAACAGCCCACGACCTAGATTATCCCAATTTGAAACTTCCAGAAAAGAAAAACTGCTTATGAAGGGCAGGACTTTGAAATGTCAATATATGCACTCAAGTTTAGGTAATGACTATTGCGGCTAACAGTAATATGCTTAGAGATTAATGTATCATTCACATATCTTCAAGTTAGATGTCTTGTTATTAAATACATCTATGTGGTTGTTTTACAAGCATGAATTTTCTGTTCAACTTACGTCAATGAAATAATTGACTTTTTACCGTGAAGAAAGTCACTGGTGATGCAAGATTTTAGTTAGATACTGACATTCTCTCTCTAGGTGGATGTGTGGGCCCTCGGGGTGTCTGCAATTGAGATGGCAGAGGTATGTATTTGATAATTGCATCTTCTAGAAATCTGGTTATTTTAGGTTTCCATCAATTCTGTACCATCTCCTTCTTTTTGGCTGGGTTTACTGCCGATACACGCTCTCATAAGTATTTAGTGCAGTGAAGAAGAATTTGTAGGAAGAGAAAAAGCTCTCATAAGTATTTAGTGCAGTGAGGAAGAATTTGTAGGAAGAGAAAAAGGTGCTGTTTGGTTTATGAGGCCTTGCTTGGTCCATTTTTATTCATTCTGCCTTTCTTGCTTCATTTTTAACTGAGCAGCTTGCTGTACAATTCTCAACAACTTGTCTGCTCTTTCGTTTTCTGATATATCTTTCAGGGTCTTCCTCCAAGGTCAACAGTGCACCCGATGAGGGTAAGTGCATAATTAGATAGAAACCTTCTAATTTATGCAATAGTAATACTTCTATTACAAGCCTTCTTGTATAACAACGCAAGCGTAATTTGCACACTGAGATCTGGAGTGATTTATGCTCGCTGTACATTTTTTAAGAGCCTACAGGTAATTTGTTTAAGAGGCAAGCCTAGCCTGGTTCCCCAAGTCGGCTTAAATGTTTAAATTGTATTCTGCAATCAACTTTCCAGGTTATTAGCTCCTTTTTTGATCATATGCCGCATGATAACCTTGCAAAAGGTTTTGACATATATTTATTTCCTATATCGTTTCCCTTTATCTGTACATGTTGTGATTATCAAATCAAAATGGGGGCCCAATGTCCAATCTTGGATCTTATTCAGAGAAAATTACACTGCTACTGTGGTTCTGGTTTCCTGTCGCACAATTAAGTTACTGGTTGCTCTTAAAGCTCAAGCTGTAAGAGAATAGGTGTAGCATGTATATCATTGCTCTAACCATCCCCCTCATGTGCAAACCCGGATTGCGCACTGCCATCGAGCGCACGTACATGGGGGAAAAGAAATGTAAATGGGCCAAACACGTTCCGGACTCGAGATTCTACCTTGTATTTGTTATACTTGGTGTTTAGATCGTTTAAAAGAATGCTAACCAGCAAGTTTTTGAATGTCTAAAGCTGATGGCCAGTCGGTTTATCACTTCCTTTTGCACTGCCCAGTGGCCAAGGGGATTTGGGACATGGTCTTTTCGTTAACAATATTTCTTGGGTGATGCCAAGGTCTGTGGTTGAGTTGCTATGGAGTTGGTCATTATAGAAGAGAAAGCGGAGGGCAGGAGAAGTTGTGGGGATTTGCTTGTTTTGGTGCATTTGGAGAGAAAAAAAGTAGGCAAGACTTTGGGGGAGTACAAATAATGCCAAGCCCCTATAATTTGTTTGGTATGTAGGTAGTTTTGGTGTAACATACTAACTAAGTGACATGTGTCACTAAACTTTAGCTAGTTTACCGTTTAAAAAAAAAACCATCTGAAAGTAATAAACAAAAGAAAAAAGTCTAGATAACTACGCTATAAGTAATTTCTATGTTAAAACAAACTCTCTTTCCCTTTCTGTTTTGCGCGCGGAGGACGGCTCTCGTACGTCCTATGATGCCTTTTTATTTTTCGCGGATAGCTTCTTGCTATGTCTCGATAGATGGCATGAGCTTGTAAAGTATTTATGTAATAGGTTTCGCCCCCGTTCTGGCAGTTTTTGTCAATAAATTTACTTATTAAAAGCAAGTTAATATAGTTATATCCTATGATTGTCGAAGCATTTTCTTATACCATGAAAACTTGAGCTCTGAGAAGAATTAATTCATTTCTGCTTTTAATTCATTCTTTGGATCTTTATAATCAGCATAAGTTCTGAAGATATAGGATTTGATTTTCCACAGCAATTATGTTTTTTTTTGATCCATGACTGTTGGACTAAATATCAATTGATCCTGTTTTGGTGGCCATACACAATACATAGTTAACATAGCTTGATTAGAATATTCAGTATGATGCGCATAGAGACGTTTGCTATTATGCTCGTGGAGTTTACCATATAAACCAGTATAGGTACACCAAAAAGGGCACATATGCTCCATGAAGCACCTTATGCGCTCAGGAAGCACCCTTTTAAGACGTAACGAGTGCTCCAATTGCAAAAGGCTACTATGAAATAAATGGGCAGTTTAATCTTTTCCCTCATCTCTTGTGTGGATATTTCTGATACGGATTGATGTAAGATGCCTACGTACTTTTTGTAGGTATTGTTCATGATATCAATTGAACCAGCTCCAATGCTTGAGGATAAAGAGAAATGGTGGGTGTTCATTTATTTTCTTATATGCTATCATCCAGTGACATTCTTTCTGAAGTGTTAATTGGAGGAAAATTCACTACAGCCTTAGGCATGTCTTCTGGTGTAGCCAGAACTTACATACGTCTTTCACCTTCCTCCAGTCCTTGTAATGCTTTAACTTGGGAGATGCTGATTGCCCCTCCCTCAGTATCACTCTTGTGGCTAAAACTGATGTTCCCTTTACTACTTGTTCGGACTCTTTTAGTTTCTCCTGTTCCTTCCATTTTTATTCTCCATTCCTACTCCCTGTGGAGGCAAATCTTTGGCTCAGCAATCAAATATAATGTCCTTGTGGTCAAAGCCAAGTGCTCATATGCTTCGGCAGCTGAATATTCCTGCTTTAGTTGACAATATGCACAAGATTCCGAGCTACTTGTCTAACAGAGTGACAGTGCTTCCTGTTATTTGTGCGTATCCGTTGTCGTGTATAATAGAGGCTATACTAAGGTTTGCATATGCAGGTCTCTTCTGTTTCATGACTTCATTGCAAAGTGCCTCACAAAAGAACCCCGTCTTCGTCCTACTGCAACTGAGATGTTAAAGGTATGACGAAAGCCACTGAAAAGTTTATGTTGTACATCTTGTCTGTTTCGTCTGAACATTGAGGGGGAGGGTAGCTTACTATATGAAACGTCCGAGATGATTCTCTTTAAGCGCTCTAACTATACACTCATAGTGGTTGCATCTGTTTAACTTAGCAATCCTGATTCAGTATCTTCTCTGCCATGTGGTTGACTGACTTTAGGTTGAGTTGCATCTCTCTCTTTCTCCAATGTCTAAGATGCTTGAAAATCTACTTGTCAGGTTTAACTACCCAGAAGGCAGCTTTGTTTATCTCTCTGTCATAAAAATTACCCTCGGCGGGTAATGTGCCCTTGCCCGGAGCACGTGTTAGGCACTAGATAGTACAATGCTTGTCTATCTAAATATCATCGCAAAGTTGGCCCATCCATCTCCCAGGGGTCTTCTATATTACTTTGGTGATGGTTTTGGCCAGTCGATTCACTGCTATTAACTTTCACGTGGTAGGAGGTTTAGTGGGTGCTTTCCATTGTTATCTGACAGCTTTTGTATACTTGATTACTTTCTATATGCATCTTGTGAGGTTTCTCTGTACCCTTTTGATTTTAAAGGTGACAAGTGCTTCAATTGATGTTCATTTATAAGAACTTGGTATAGTGCTGTAAAATTACTTTAAAGTTTAATCGATGAGACTGAATCTTGTACTTACCACACTAGCATCTTAATGTCGTGTGTTATTGAAGTGAGTTGCAATAAGATAACTTGAAATGCTTATGTACATCACAAACAATTGCAGTGAGGGATGGACATAACAGCCCCCCCCCCTCCAAAAAAAATAAAAAATAAATAAAGAACAAATAATAATAATAATAAAAATCTAAGTAGGAAATGATGTTACATAGCAGATGATGAGAGGGTGGTAATTAAGTGTCCGCATGCATTACATTATGATGCTTAATGCATTAGTAGCTTTCCATGCTCTTTCGGTTCACAGTTGGTTGAATATCATACTCTAACTTGGACTGATTGCTCCTGAATTGAAAACACAGCACAAATTTATTGAAAAATGCAAAAATGGAGCTTCTGCAATGTTGCCGAAAATTGAAAAGGCAAAACAAATCAAGGCGTCAATAGCATTGGAAGAAGAAAATATTGCTTCCGGGATTACTCTACAGGGAGACGGTGTATGACCCTTTCTTTTGGGTGTAGAATCTTCTCATTTTTGCTGCAGTTTTACGACCTAACCTCGCTCTCTCTCTGATGCACACACACACACACACTCTTACCCACTTGTATTTACTCTTTGCAATTTATACAGCTCCCCGGAGGTCCAAAATTGAATGAGGACTATGGAGATACTCTTCCATCTAGGCCTCATAACTTTGGCCTTCAGTTTCCCGGTGGAGTATCCACTGTGCGCGGTATGGAAAAGCAACACCAACCTGATAGTGTGGAACCGGCTAGAGAAGGTATTCATGCCTTACCTGTTAAATGACATGCACTATGACTTAAGTTCTCTATGGGACATGCCTGATCTTTTGGATTTATATAGGATGGGCAATGGGTTGGGTTATGTACATTATCACCGTGCTCCCCACTATTATCATTTTCACTCGTCTCTTTTGTACTTAAGTTGATCACATCTGCCGCTTGTTTACTTTCTTCTTTGCATACTGCCCATGTACATTAGTTTATTCTGTTTTTCTCTTTGTTATGATGCACAAAGCTGCTTTCTTTCAGCTTTCATCTGGGTTATAAAGCTTGTTCGGTCTCAGAAATCCAGGCTATCAGATTGAGATGTAGGGTCATACTGTTCGTATCATAGGTGAATTTCAATGTGGTTTTATATTGACTTGTCCAATACACCAACTTATGACCAGTGTAAATTTCTGGTCAAATTGTCGTCTCCCTTACCAAGCAAGAAAGAGCCTAGGTAGCACGGACACGGTGTCGGACACCGACACCGGACACCGCAATTTCCAAAAAATCAGATTTTGGACACCGCAGGACACCGCTATTTTTTTAATATATTTTTATTATATATATATTTAATAAATATCAAATACATTTTATAATATAAAATAACAAACAATAATAAATATACAAGTAATAATAAATATACACTAAATCACTAATACAACAACATTTCTGAAATTAAGTATTGGCCAAAATAACTAAGTCAAAAAAAAAAAAAAAAGAAGAGAGGGACTTTTTCACTAGTAATCAGTACAAATGCTAAGTCAAAAAAGAAAGAAAGAAAGAGAGAAACAAGTCAACGACTCTTGACAGGGAGAAAAAACAAAAGAAAAGAAAGAAACGACTCGACAGAGAGGGAAGGGAGACGATGAGGAAGAAGAACTTGTGGGTCTTGACGGCGGCGGAGGACCTCCGGCGACCATCAAGTGAGCTCGGGCGATGGCGACTGGATCTGTCGGCTTCGGCTTCGGAATGTTGGCGACTGAGCTTCGGCGACAGCTCCGAGTCGGTAATGGCTCAGAAGGGCACCGGTGAGGTGAGAGGGAAGGAGACGGCACCCGTGAGGTGAGTGAAGCAGATGGTAATGGCTTTGTAAAAAAACCCCACATATTCTATTTATTACAGATTGACCCCTGAAATTAGTTCCAAAAATTGCAAAGTAGCCCCAAACGTTCCGACACTGCCGATTGCCGTGTCCGACACTCCTCGACGAAGTGTCCGACACGGTGTCGGAAAATAAAAAAAAATTCCGACACCGATTGGCGGTGTCCGACACGTGTCGGGCGGTGTCCGGAGGGTGTCGGGGTGTCCGTCAGTTTAGGACACCAAACCTCCACCTAGGAGAGGTGTCCGTGCTTCAGAGGAAAGAGCATAAGCCCTCGTAGTCGAGTGCCTTGATTGAGTTTGTGTTCTTTGGGTGGGAGCCCTAAGTAGTCCCTAGACGCAAATAAGCTGAAAGGCAGCTAAATAACTGTATGATGTGGAGTACTAGCCCAATTAGGCTATAAATAGATTCTTAAATGCTGTAAGCTTCTTGAGGAAGTAGTATATATAGACAGAAGCGTAACTAAAGAATACTACATTTGGTAATATTCTTGTAATGACATAGATAAGATGAGTTATTACTTGATTCAATCAACTATCTTAGTTTGCTGAAGACGGAAAGAACTCATCTTTCTTCCTTACTGCTGGTGAGGAGTGGTTCCTTTGAGTGTTGCAATTCCCTCTTGGCCCTTGACTGAGTTTCAATCAGACTAAGTTGTGAAGTAGAAACAATTTCAAAGATGGGAAAAGTGTCATACGCTGACGCAATTTTCAGATATACATCTTTTGTTCTATATTCTTTGCTTGGCAGCATGCAGAAGACCCTACAGACTTTTCATTGTTAAGTTTACCTATTGGGTAGCCCTTTAGATCCTATATGGAAGCCTATCCTATCCTTGACCTCTATCCTGTGATCCTGACATGGCTGAGGACTTGCTTTGGATGGTTAAGTACGTAATTCCAGACACAACATGGTGGGATCTTAGTGAAGGAAACCTAAGGGGGAATGTACTCCGCATGCATATCACAGAACTCCCACGTAGAGATTAGGGCCTATTTTTAGTGGAGTTGGAAGTGAATGATGTGTGCTTTTGCTGTTGGACAAGGATATTGTCTTCTCAATAGTGTACATGTGTAGTTTAAGCAGTTTGTATGTTTCCATTAGTAAACTCGGTTACTTTCTTTTGGAAGTTCGTAGAAGTTTGGGTGTTTGTGAACATGCCCCCAGCCTATATAAAAACTGATGGTGGTTATAGCTTCTCGATTTTTCCTTATATTTATATGAATGATGGGTAGAAAGTTTAAGATTGCATTAGACTTATTTAGACTACTTTATCAAGTAATTTAACTTAGTAGCATGGTTTCTTGCTGTTGGAAAAGAAATGTCATTTTTTCTCCTAGACCAAGTAGCAACTCAGGGCCTATTGCTTGCTCATAAATCACTTACTTATTTTCTGAAAGGCATTTTTACTCGAAATGATCAAAAAGGATTCAGAGGTTTTGAGCAGATTCATGATTCGTGTGAGATCTGTGTAAATTAGGTGATTTTGGGACTGTTATTATTCGTGGAGGAGTTGAGATGGATGGTACAGCTACTCAAACACCATCAATTAGTGCAAAAGAACTCTCACCTGCTCTAAGACATTCTGGAAGTCCCTCTGTCAGTGGTGCTGGAGATAAATCAGTTGAACGGTACTTTCCTTGCAATAAACATCAATCTTTATCCTGAAACATATATTTAGAGGCTCTTTTCATTTCATTGTAATACAACTTAATTACAACTGGGTACTTTTATTTGACTGCAAAATGTGTTTCAGCATTTATCGTGCAAACATGTCATGATTTGGGGGCTGGGGCTCATTTTATGATTTACCCACTTTAATTGGGAAAAAAGACTAAAATCTGACTAAATGTATTTTTGTTTGCTCATCTGTCCTTTTTGGTTTTCTTTCATTTTGTCCATTCACATGCGCTCATTAGTTTTTATGTGGTTTGTAAGTAACATGTAATACCGTATATAACCGAGTCAAGCTGAGTAGTTGGTTGTCCAGGTTTGGAAATATGCACAAGCATGGTGCATCCCTATGACGAAATTGATTCACCCATTGTCCTGGCTATATTCACTTGTTAAACTTTGAATTCGTTGTGGATTTTCTTCTTTTGAGTGATGTCTAACTCTGTGCATGAGGTCAGGACTGGAATTTGATAAGTGCCCAATAAAGTTCAGTTCTTAAATTTTGGCTTTCAATCAGGATGGAGCTAATAGAGCCTCTTTAAGTTTGTTGAAGTTGTAAGTGTTGCAAAGTTTCTATGCAATATGTTTACCGCCATGTATGTATACAATCTTGCAAGCTATAGAAGAGGCCAGCGGCCCATCGAATCTTGTCTTCGCAAAAAGGACACAGAATCTTGTCTTTGCAAAAAAGACACAGAATCTTGTCTTTACAGAAGGATAAACCGAAATGAGGCGACGACGTAGTCTTTCAGAAAATTGCCAAAGATGCTGGTTAATCTGCTACCCACCTGCTCAGTGTCCTGATTTAAATTTGAAAAGTATTTTGTTTGCGTGTCTTCTTGAGTTTGACTGATAAATGTGGAAGAAATGTTATTAGGCCAAAATCAGGTTCTTAAAATGTTGAATCTAATTCTTATTCTTTCGATAGCACACAGCGCCAAATGGTGCTTAACCTATGTACACACTGCATTCAAAACATTAAGTGGGTAAGGCCCTTTGAAGAACATCTGACTCCGTCAATCTAATAAACTCCGTACAAATCCAGACTATACCAGTAGCCCAGTCTTTAGAGTCTGTTATTGCATGTGACTTGGTGATAATCGAAGGAAGTAGATAAAAGAGCAGACCCATGGTGAGTTTTCGATTTTCTATCTAGTCAAGTTCAACTAATTTTAATTCCTATGACACAAGCTGATTAATTCAAAAACTGATTAATACTGAAACACATTTTGGGGTTGACCCTATTCTGATTCCTGTTTTGTTTTCCTTTTCCTTTCTCGGGTGAACTCTCCTTGTTTCTAATATTTGAACCTGCTATAATTCGTGTGTACTGGTCTTTTGTAACCGCGTTAAACGGATATGCTGCATTTTTAAGGACATTTCTCTATTTCTGGAGTTCTGTTACTAGATGCTAAGCACTTTTCTTATTAATTGTTGGATGTTTGTGGACTTGGAAACTCGTTAAATCGGCACTTGAATGCATACTTGCAGCCTGCGCTTGTAGCATGTCCATGTAGCAATAGTATGCATTCGGTTCTCTTCCTAGGTGCTAACTTTCTATGTGCATTTAGCTTAGTGTTTTAATTCAATCTACGTTTTACTGAATTTATCATTTGGGCATGTATTACAAGGTTCTCATTTTACTAAGCCTAGAAGCTGGGTGAAATTGTCACAACATGAGCATTCTTGTTAGCATGCATTTCTCTATTGTCTATCCTGCACCTTTTCACTAAATGTGCATCACATTATTTGTTTCTACTGTCAGGGCAGGAAATTCAGTCGGTTTTGCTGCCGATATTCACCAGATAGGAGAATCACAACCTACTGCACAAACCATCCAATCAACTACTACTGTAATGTTTGCCTCTCCTGAGCAAAATGTCAAGCAAAAGAGCATTTCCCAATCAAATGTTGGAAGTGGTGTCAGCAGTGGTGCAGTGAGGAATGAAACTGTTAGTCGGAAAGCATTGGATAAGGTAATTTGCCTTCTCAACGTCATAATTAAGTTAGATGATCTTTGTTGATTACTAATTGCTCTAGAAAAAATGCTTGTGTTCATGCTTCAAAGCTGTCTGAAAATTAGTGCTATCGGGCTTCATCTATAATTGAGTTAAACCACGTGGAGAATCAACGTCCTTTACTCACCCGCCATTGTTTTGGCCTGTGGAAGGAAGTACTTTAACGACCCGGGCACGGGCTCACGAGTGGGATATCACAAGTACACAGCATTACCCTTGCTATTGCAGAGAGACTGTACACAACTTTCGAACTGGTGACCTCTAGGTCACTCAGGAGCACCTTTACCATTCTGCTGATTCTTGCCCTCCTATAGATGCATGCAAGTTCTATGAACTTCATGCTAATAGCTTGTTTGGCGTCAGTACCTTCGATTGTCTTCGACTACTATAAGCAATTTTTGCATTAAGGTTCACCATCATTTAGTGGTAATAAACAATTTTAAGCATTTATTAAAGCTTCATGGGTACGGTTTAGTGCTTCCTTTACTTGGACAATTATTTTCTCCGATGACTTTTTATAAATATAGTGTATGGCATTGCAATTAACGTTTAGCTCAGGAAAATTGATGCTTTAACTTCACTGAACATTGCCATCACAACTTGAGTATTTTGCCTGGAGGTCTCTCCAGCGGCTTGATGGTGGAGGCGGACCACATGATACATATTTTTCAGTATGTTATCAACATAGTATACAAACTTTTTTGTACTTTTGTCACTATTCACCATTTTAGATGGTTTTCGTTAAGTTATCCATTGCTCTAACATCTTAAGCTTTTAGAGCAATTGGTAACTTCACATGGTATCAGAGTTCTCGTTGCACAAGGTCTTGGGTTCGATTCTTCTCGCTTTCATATCTGTCCCTACTTGATAATAGTGCACTTTGCACTTTGTTTATTTGTACACTTGGAGTGGTGCACCTTGATTTGTTTCTCCACGTGCAATAGTGGGCTTGCAAAAGTTTTTGTTTTGTTTTGGGGTTGGGGGGGTGTTAAGCCTGATAACGTTGTTAAGTCCATGTTCTAACATCTTAAGCTTTTATAGCAATTGATAACAAGTTTCTTGGTTAAATTAGTGTGATTCAATATATGAAGAGCTCCCCCCCCCCCCCCTCCCGCTCCCACCAACCACCAACATATTAGTCCACCCCCTTGTTTGCCGCTAAAAGGTCAGTCTTGTCACTGAAGTACATTTTTTTTGACAAAAGGGGGCTGGACAAGCATATAAAGGGGTGGAAATAGCATTTTCCTATTAAATATGATTCCAGGTCTTGTCAACTGTTCTGCTTGTGGTTGAACTAAAAACCATCCTCAAAATGATGACTGTTCTGGTATCTCTATTCAAACACGCTTTATTGGGTTAGCCAAACACTTCAGTCCTAAATTCTACCCTCTTGTCGCGTGTTTTCCCCTTTTTCTGGGCTGGGTGTTAGGTTATTCCTAATGTTTCTTATTTCAAAATTTATGCTTTCTCATTTGGGTTCCTTGTCATTGTAGCTTTGGTCGATATACGCAGCTGGTAATACGGTACCGATTCCGTTTCTGAGGGCAACTGACATATCGCCAATTGCACTTCTGTCAGACAATGTGCTTGGAGGATGGCAGGTGGATAATGGTGGAAACATAGCTGTGGAAGCGATGCAGGATCTTTTTACTAGTGATGGACAGTCTAAAAAGGGCCGAAGTAGACAAAATGAGGTGCTGCGCCTCTCTCTCTCTCTCTTCCCCTGCATACCTGGATGTATTGCAGAGGTGCAGTTTGCCACTAACGTGTCCTATTTGTTGCTAAAGAGATTAAAGATTTGATGAATGATACCCTTTTAGCGACATGGGACCTCTATTGATGCAAATGCACATATGCAGTTCTATTTGGTGGGGATTCTAATTATAGGCCTCCGGATTGTTGCAGGTGCCCCTTCCTCCAGGAGTGCACCAGAGGCTTACTTCAAGTCCTACTCTGATGAATCTCGCTCAGGCTCTAGCTTACCACAAAATGTATGATTGTGCAAATTCTCCATTGACATCATCATAATTGTCATAACTTCATAGACTCCCACCTGCTAGTAGACATGACCCACTCGATTTTTCAACTTCTTGAATCTGCATGCTCTCCTACTTGCAGCTCCGACCTTCTGTTCAAAGTTTTCCGGGTGCCAGTACTGATAGAATCACCGCTTTGTCTGGCCTATTTGTTAATACACTCCCTTTTTCTACTGTGTAGGTGCTATGAGGAGATGCCACTCCAGGAAATGCAGGCAACACAAGAGCAGCAGACCATTCAGAACCTTTGTGATACACTAAGAACTATTCTGCGGTTTTAGCAGAACAGCCAGTCATTTTGTCTTTTCAGTTCCCCCTTCCCCAACCGTTTGTAAATCTGTTTTGTGATCTTTGTTTGTACCTAGCCCAAGTTCGTTGGTTCTGAACTGCTACGACTTCCCACCATGCTGTAAAGAAATAAATGGGTGTTTCTAATTTTGCTTCGAAGCCAATTTAAAATTTCTCTGAGTTTGTTGTAGAAACTGAACTTCATCAGACGGTAATGAAGGGATCAGGATCCTCTGTTTTACATTTAGCGATGCTAGTCTGTAAACATAAAGCCGTAGTTACGCTCCTTTACTACTTTGTGTACATATCAGTTATTTCTGTTTCATGACAAGGAAATGTCGAAGAAAATAAGAAGTAGAAATTCAATTTAATTGGGCGACGAAGAAGCTGTTAAAATTCAAATCGTTGAGTACATAAATATTAAAAATCAAACTCAGATTTGGTACAGTTTAAGGTACAAATCTTATATGATTTGGACCATTACCGGTAGTCGGAAACGTCCTAAGTTCTAACTCCCCTTAACCCGTCAAATCTGCCTTTCAAAATCTAGCCGTAGCCGGAAACATTATGAGTTTTCACTCCTTTCTGCTGCTCTTCCTAATCCAACGGTCCGAACCTAAATTCTGTGCTGATGTTGCAAATAAAAAGGAAACCGGTGCATTTGAGCCCCATTCTGAACCTTAAATATGTGACACAGACTGCAATGACAAAGGTAGAACAGGGCTTTGATTTAGGGAAAGATGGGCAGTAACATTAACAAGATCCACACTTTACTACTCAAGAAAGGTCTAAGGTCCCTCTTCTCTTGGCCACCTTTGTCTACACCCAGACCCTCTTTCTCCTCGCACCACCACCACCACCTTCGATCACAAAGACCAACACTGGGACAAAACCCGAGCAATTGGAGAAGACCCACCTTCCCTCTCTCTTCCTTTACCCTTCTTCGATACTCGAACTCAAGTTCCTCTGGCGGAGATGTTTGCGTTAAAGACCAACAAAAGCTACTTCAGGGTAAGCTGCTCTATAGTTTTCTCGTCAACCGTGTGTACACTGTTGTCTTCTAGCTTGTATATTCTGTAAGCAGCGTGCAGTCCAAGTGTTCGACAAAATGTCTAATTAAGCATGAGTATAGACTCCGAGTGGCTGCCCATTTTGCTTTCAAGAGCCATTTTTTGTTTGGGAGAGGCTATTTTCATCACTTGTTTATTGCTAAAAGATCAACACACTTGTCACTGAACTATTTTTAGCAACAAAAGGATGTGAGAAAGTATATAAAGGGCGTGAAGATAGCATTTCCGTTTTTGTTTTCTATTTTTTCCTTTTAGAAGCAAATATGCTTGATTTTGTCTGTCTATTGTCTTTTTGCTTCATCATACTCTTATCTCTGGGGAAAAATCTTCAACATAACGGTGAGAGTCATGATGTGGTGTAACCAACGCATGACATGAAAGAACAATAAAACCTTGACCCTTCCATGTTTAGAAGTCCCTCAATTTCGTTAAATTCCACCATCCATTACACTGCGTTATATCTATCACCGTTTCTCCTTTTTGGGACAACTGATGTGACTGTTAAATTGGTTGTTATCTTACTCATAACCCTTCTCCTTCCACTCCCAGTAACCCTGGTCCCACATCGCAGACATTAGTATTTGAGTTACTATAAAAGACTCTTAGAAGTACGTACTTGGCTAGCCCTTTCAATTGTTGAGCCTTGACCGGGGTCACTTAATCTTAGTTAGCATCTTTCTTTTGCAATATGAGTACACATCATTGCAATTTGAGATTGATTACCACAGTTTTATTTCAAGCTTTACATCATGGAGATAGAGATTGGCTTCTTGGTCTGTTACATTGGTCTACCAAACTTGTACTTGAAATGCGGAAAGCTAGGTCCCCAATACATAGATAATCTATTACTGGACAAACAACGTTTGACTGTATCATTACTTAAGCATGCCTAATTTTGCAGATGAAACGGATGAAGAGGTTGAACCAATTGATTCATGGGAGGAAGAGGATGAAGCTGATCCTGAGGTATGCTATTTTGGCTTTAAACCCAGCTGCTCAACTTAAGTGTTTTAGCTATATTGCCTTAGTTGAATTTAGTTTTTGATATGATTAGCTTGGTGACGGAGGGGATGGGGGTGGAGTTGTTCTGCAAAATTGCTCTTGGGGTGAACGGGCTCTATCCATAGCTCGAGAGGTCTTGGTGCAGTTTGGAGAGGGCATGGAGCTCTTTGCTTTCAAAACTACTCCTCGAGGGTACATTTATGTGAGACTAGATAAATTGTCAAACCAGTAAGTTTTCTTCCTATCATGCCATTATAATTGCATCATTACTTTATTGTTCATTTAAATGCTAAGTTCCAAGCACAAAAATCAAAATTTTGAAAAGAGGAGGTGAATAATTTTTTTCTCAAATGTTATTGTGGGCTTGCTGTTTCGAACTTTCACTCCAATGTAAGAATATGAAACCCATTTAGGGTCTATTCCCCCTCATGTAGTCATGTATATAAGAACTTTTAAGCTGTTCAGTTGCTTTCCTTTTTCTTCCTCCTTTGTTCTTCCAGCAATCCCTCTCCGCCAAGCAGCTGGGCAATGATAAGTTCGTCGAGTCAGGGTCTTAGGATGATACTAGGACTTGACAATTTGTTGACGACGTTTGGAGTTTAGCAAAGGTTCATCGCAGGATAGGGAATGATATGCCTTGTGGTTACTAAACACCATAACAATTATGTAAATCTGGTAGATGGGAAGATGTTTCATGTTATTAACTAAAGGCTCGTCCCTTGCTCTCCCTTCTGGCTGGGTTGCAGATGCATTAGCTAGAATATATCTTTGGACTGTCCAAGTGATATGTTGTGCTTCACTCTGCAAGTGATTATGTTTATCTAACTTGCCTCTTGGGATTTGATTTGTTGAAGTGCCTGTCAATGTTTCACCAGATTTGGGTGTCCCAGCATGGAGGAGGTGGAAAGTTACAGCCGTCAATTTAAGCAAAGATTAGAAGAAGCCGGAGCAGAGGGAGAAATACCTGATGATCTGGCTCTTGAAGTAAATACTTAACATTGTTTGCCATCAAGCAGTAGAGCTGGGTTTTTTAGAAATAACATGTTTTTTCTTTATATTCGGAAGGTATCATCTCCTGGTGCAGAGCGGCTACTAAAAATACCAGATGACTTGCCTCGGTTTAAAGACATGGCTATGCGAGTAAGCTACGTCGAAGATATGGATGCTAGAGGCCCTGAAAAGGATGGAGTATTCTACCTTGACTGCATTGAAACAGAATCAGGTAGCTGTATCTGGAGGTTGGCAGATGTAAAGGAAAACAGGGATCCTTCAGCGAAAGGAAGACCATTAAGCCGTAAAAAGAAAGATTGGAGATTAAAACTACCATATGCAATGTTTAAACGGGTAACTCTCTTCCTGGACTACTGACCTTGAAGTCTACAACTCAATATGCTACTCGGATATTGGTAGATGATGAGTTGGGATGAAAAGTAGAGTAGTTCTGTGACTTTCTGTGGGGGCTACTTTTTACACCCTACTTGGAAATCTTGTGCGCTAGGAGTATCGAAGTGAAAATCTGTTCTTTTGTGATGACTGATGGAAATTTCTCGATCTTAGAGGTTTTCTTGGCTTCAACCATTTATCATGGCTGCCTCGAATTTCAACATTTCCTAGTGCCAATTAGACTCTTGGCATGTCCTTATCCTCGTCACAGTGCTTTTTGTGAGCTGTTCTTCCTAACCTTGCTTGTTTTATGTGTTAAACAACATTGCCATGCATACTTGGTCATGGACTGGGAGATCTTGTAACTGAGCGCAAATGTTATTTGGGTTACCGAACACGTCCATGAACCCCAATTTAGACTAAGGGAAGGGAATTTCGGTAGCTTCGAGCCTTCATCTTTACACTTTTGTACTCTTGAGCAGGAAGAAGGCAATAAGTTCGTCGAGAATAACAATGTCTAGTAACTAGATCAGTTGTGCTACAGTGCAATCGATTAACACTAGTGGGGCTGGTGACATGTAGATCCTGACTTGGTTACAAAACTAAACTCGAGTGGTGAGACGAAGTGTACCTTTTGAGAAAAAAAATTGTTGGTTTTTATTGCTCCGGTAGAACTAGAAGCCTCGGACCTACTTGGTGTTACACTGTTACATTCTTAGACTACTGCCTGACCCTGTAGAGGCTATGTGAATTTAACCTTAGGAATGGTTACTTTCTTGGACAATCGATTGAATTATACGAACTTGACCTACGTGCTTGGATCGTGGTGCGCTGGACTTTGGAAAGAAGGGCAGTGCACCCATAACTGGAGTAGGTTTTTCACTACAATAGTGATTATTGTTTTCGAAATCTTTAAAATATATATAAAAATCTACTATGTGTCAATGGAGAAATAGTCGTCACTTTCCCTAGAGCGGGGTGAGATGAGAAAAGCATGTCAAACGGCCCTAAGAGTATAGGAATTGGACTCTCAGGGTTAGTCTTGCGCGATGTTTTGAAGGAAGAGCTTGTAGTACAAAAGTGTGTGTACTTTTAACCTGTTTAGTGTGTGTTAGTACACTAAAAATGATGGACTGCGCACTACGCATTGAGAGGTAAGGAGGCCCGTCTCAGTGGAAGGTCCTGGTGAGTAACTTGAATTCTTAAAGTTATCTTAAAACATGTCATGTAGGGCTGAAGAAGAACACCAACGAATATAAAATTTCACGAGCAACTAAAGAAAAGCTCAATTTGGAAACGCGAGAAATGATGCTGTGAATTACAGATGAGCATAGCTTGGAGAAACACCACCTTACAGTGAGAAATTTCTTTCTTAAGATAGGTAAAGTGATATTTCTTTTTTTTTTCTTCCGGCTCATGACAGTATTTTAGGTATGTGCGTAAAAGGAAAAATGTGAAATAAATTTGTGTTGGAGATTCAATGATTCGAAATTTGGCAAATCGTAAAAATGGTCCTTATCTACTGAATAATGTGCAATCAGTCCGCTGCGTATTGAATATATCACTACATATGATTTCATGATCTTTTTAATTGTTTTTGTCAATTTTGCCTGTTATGCGGTCAAATTTAAGGACAAAGATGACAATTTACACACAATTTTCCCATTTTGACCCAAAGGGGCCATTTCACTGCCCCTATGGGTCAAGGAAAAGAAGGATGTCTAATTTGGCACTGCAGGCCCCCCTAGAGAGAGCAATTTGGAACAGACAAAGTGCAGATAATTGGTCCACCTTCAAACAAGTTGATAATCCATCCAATTATGTGATTTAGACACTTCTTTTCTCACTACTTGACGCAACCTTATTAGCTGCCCCAACCCTTATCTGAAAAGGGCTGTTTCCATCCACCCTGCTCACTGCAATTATAAGAGTCCCTGTCCTGACTATGATGCAGTAGTACAACAACAATCTTCGTTGGCTTCTTTAATGAACGAACCATAAGAGAGGAAGGTTTAGACTTTATCAAAACACCCCAGTACCGTTACCCTGGACAAACTCTGTTGGACCACACAATTGATTGAACTTCTTGTGAAGAAATATCTTAACACCGGATCCAGATCCCCTGCTGGTGGGTGCTGTACCCATTTCTGTGAGAGAGGGGGGAGAGAGAGAGAGTAACCATGGTTACTCTCTCTCTCTCCCCCCTCTCTCACAGAAATAGGTACAACACCCTGCTGTAACCCATAACCTTTTTGAACGGTGGATGTCTAATGCGTTGTGTTCGATGTCTTCCGCAAGTTCCAAAGGTGGTGAGTGTAGTACCGCGTAACTATTGGCACAACCCTACCAGCTATGTCCCTTTAGAAGCATACCATTTTTCAGTTCTTTTGGAGAAAACACTAGCCGGCAATTCCATCGGTGATGAATGAGTTCCTCGAACTTGATCAAAATCTTTACCTCTGATCAAGGGAAGACTCTTTGGAGATGGTGCCGATTGCATCTTACTCCACAATTGTTTTCTAGAAATCCATGATAACAAGCCAATTCCGAGCCATGGCAAATCGAATTGTGCCTCCGCTAGACAACTGTTCAAGATGCTAAAATACTATGACGCTTTATAAAAAGAAAAGATGTCTCTTTTAAAGCGTGAAATTGATAACATATTTGCTAATTGAGTGAGCAGACATTGAGAAAGTCGTAGGCCCCCGGTGGACTAGGACAAGTGAGGGGAGGCCAATGGTGTAAATGACGAACAAACAGTACAATGACTCGTAGCCAATTAGAAGAGAATAATTGAAAGATGAAAGCATGCTTGCCCTAGTTGAACACCAAAACCTGTTAGGATCGCTAATCAGAACTCTTCCAAAAGATGGAAATCCCAGTACAAAATGGCATCCTTTTGCGAATTCGAAGCTTCAACAGAAATGGCACTCTTGATGGTACATACAAAGCTGCGTGCATGGAATGCGCACATAAAAAATGAGGTGAAAATAGCATTTTAGCTAAAAAAATATAGTACTTTTTAGTGGCAATGAGATTCAAATGTAGCGACTTCGTCTTTTTCAAATGTTACAGGACCTCTGGATCACAGTCTTTTGAGCCTCTTCTCTCTCGCGTTGCCGGCATTTGAGTTGATCCTCAAGGCCTATCCCCCTCTTGTCCCATCAATTAAATTTTCTTTCAAATCTCGTTCATAAGATTGAAAAAAACAAAATAGATATCTTTGTAAATTCTTCTAATTTTATGTACACCTTGTTGCATCAATTTAATTTTTCATTTTCTTTCAGTATATTTTTTTTTATATCTCATTTTTCGTCTCAAATTTCAGAATACATCTTTTCGGGAGTAGACGCAACAAAAGAGCTATGAATACTTTTTATGCTTTTAAATACCCTTGATCCAACCACATAAAGAGGCACATAAGGCAAATTAAGGCTAGCTATAGTTGATTCGATTCTCCATTGCAACCGATGGCCCAAAATCAATTGAAACCACTGAAAAATGAAATGCTGCAGCTCTTGTGATCATAGCGGCAAAGAAACTCTGCCACTTGGTTAGCAGGCCACTTGTTAAAGCCCCTACAAAGTTGAAAAGTCGTTCTCAAGAACTAGTTTAAAAAGTGTAACAGGGGCTTGAGCTTTGGTCAAGTGGTGCAAGTTTCCCTTTGTCAAAGTTAGAATCAAAAGGAGAAGAAGTCAGCCAAAGATATACAAGGCCCTAAGACACCATCAACTTGTCAGGCTCTGATAGTGCTAGATTCCTGAAGCTGGGGCTCATGAAGTCTTGATTTGTCATGATAATGGGGGGTTTTTGTTTAGTTGAGGAGTGTTGGGTTCACAAGTTTCTTCGAAAACAATCAAACTTCGAAAACAATCAAACGCCTTAATCTCACTATTCTTAAAAATGAGATTTGAAAATGATTTATAAGTGAAAAACTGTTTTTATAAGATACTTGATAGTAGTTTCACGATTCTTAAAAATGAGTTTTGAAAAGGATTTATAAGTGAAAAACTGTTGTTGTAAGGTGTTTGGTAGTAGGGTTAGTGTGTGTTATTTTACATGCCACTCGCTTGTTGGTGCATGATTTTAGGCGCACTTGAAATATGATTTATTTTTAAAAAAATATTTTTATTTTGAAAAAAAATTTGTTTTACTGAAAATGTGTGATTTATTATTTAAATTTAAATTTTTATTTATTAGAAATAAGTTTCTGACAGTTATTTTTATAACTGTTTCATTTGTTTTTTTTTTTCAATAGTTGCGTCTGTAAAGAGAAAGAAATATATGATTTTCTACTCTTCCCGAACATATGCTTGAAATCTCATAAAACCTTTTCCTTACTGTAAAGTTTTTATAGTTAAAACGTGCATTGTTTCAAAGGGAATTTCTACGGAAATTTTCACTGAGACTTTACTGTATCCTGAATGATTGTTTGTCTAACCCATCGGGCAAAATCGTTTTCGAGCCGGGACAAATAAATCTTAAAAAAAAAAAAAAAAAGCGAATACGCACGTCATAATCTTTATCTGTAATTTCGATTCCATCAAATTTCCAACAAGGACCGGGGGCTTTTCTTTGCATAAGTTTGAAACCCCTCTGGGGCCACTGGTCTCGTGATACTGATGGCCAAAGATTCCAAAACCTCTCTTGATATGTTCGTCATCGTTCTCTGCGGTGGTGGAGGATGGATGGAGGAACTGAAGACAACGATGGCTGACATGATTTCCTCAGCACAAGCAGTGTGATGGATATGACAGAAAGGTGGGTCTGTATGCACAAGGAAAAGGATTGGATTGAAATGGGATAATCAACTTTCAACAACTGCGGAACATTGAAGACCAAACAAACTGTGGGAGCAACAAGAGTAGAAGCTCTTGAAGTCCCTGGTTTGCATGGAAAAGGAATATTATCTGTTGATTTAAATAGCATAATGACAATACACTTTCAATATGTAGGAGTAACAAAGCATTGATGGATGCAGACCTAATTTTGTCCATAGATAGGCTTGGAAAAGTGAAGTGGTATAAACTGAAATACCAATCCTTATTCCATGCAAGCATTAAGAAAGTAGTAAAATTAGACGTAAAGTGACATAAGGGTATATATAATATTGATAATATTGTAGCGGAGGTTGGGGTAAAGAATATTGGATAGTTCGTGATTATTGATCTCAATTATCTAGGATCGTTGATTATATTATATTATATGCTTTCCTTGACTTCTAATTAATATTTATCACATCTACCCCTTGATCCAATTCCATTAATGATCATGACCAATTGTCCGAACCGGGTAATTTTTAGTGTGGGAAGATAGACATTTGTGTTGTCATGACATAAGTCCCATTTGTAACAACAATGAAAAAAGACAAGTTTGACGGTTAAACTGAGCAACTCTAATTTCATTGATTCGCGAACGACCTCCCCCCATGATAGACTAAGTTTGAAAGTGATTTAAAAAAAATTCAGGTTAAATTCTGATCAGTTTTCAAAATCAAATTTAAACTACTTTAAGTAAAATTAGTTTATTGTTTGACAAAAATAGTTGTAAACTACCTTAAAATTACAAAACGTGTTTGGGTAGAAAGTGCTTAAATCAGTTCCATTACGATAAAATAACTATGGAGGACACATTTTAATATCCATATAGGGTTAACATAAATTTCATTTGTAAATAACTACAACATACAAACAAGTGATCGACAATGTTATTTTCATCCGCCTACACTTCTCATTTTAAATTGAAAAGACTCACAATCTCACATTAATTAGTGCATATAGAACGACGCTTTTTTCAAATTGGTTAAAGGGCATGACATGTTCTTTTGTGAGAAGTATAAAGTTAATATTATGAGAAAAATAATTATTTCATAATCCTCAAATTTTCAAGATTATGAATTAAATCAGCTTTTAATTTTTGGAGACAGATTAAATTTGTTAATCTTTTTTGCCAAACACCCACATACCCGATTTAATCTAAACTAAATCGCATTTGACTATCAAAAAATGAATCCTAAACACGCTCCAATGCTTTGAATTAGCAGTCAACACGATTTTGATTAAGATATAACACCGTATACCCGGAGAGTTAATGGATCATCCATCTTAGTTGATACTCCAAATGAAAGATAGACAAGTCCCTTCATTGCTATCAAATCATGGATTGCCCATATATATACATATTTTCAATCTCACAAGAAATGTTTTTTCTTTTAGTTTTTCTTGGTGGCACGTCTAATAAAAAAGAAAAAATATAAAGTTAATGAGGATAAAAGGAAAAGGTTGGTGGGGTAAACTAAAGTGTGAGCCACTAACACACGGAGAAACATATGGAATGTGACAAAGTAGCTGGTTTTGGGGAGACAAACCAAAGGAACAGTGATTGTAGATAAAGTTAAAAAGAAAGAAGGAGAAGAACCTCACAATTCAAAGTAAAAAGAATTGAAAAAGGAACTACTGAGCTGAATTTTTTTTAATGAAAGCAAAATTCCCACCACCTTAGATTAAATTATCTCAATTTGAGACTTGCAAGTCACCATCACATTGCTGCATTTGTCAAAGTCTCATTTTTTGGCCAAAGTTTGGTAGCAGTGTGTTATATAATCCAATGGTTCTTGATTTTTTCCTTTCTAAAATCTGGACTGAGAATTAAATTCTCCATTTATCTTGTGCTTTTGTAAATGTAATTAATGCAGGTTGGTTAGCTGAGAGAAAATATAGCAGAGGATCTAGGATAGAGAGAAAGAGAGAGAGAAGGATTCAACTTCCCTCGGTGATTTTCTTGTTTTCTTTTTAATTTCTGGTAAAACAAAGCAGAGATAGAGATGGGTTTCGTATTCTCGTCGTCTTTCTCTATCTGATTTTATCCATTTAACTTTTTAGAGAGAGAAAGTTAAGGGGGGAGAGAGAGAGGGGGGGTTTCTCCCTGTGTTTTGTCACCATCAGCATATGTACGTGGAAGCTTGGAAGGTAACTTCTTCTATTTATCCGAATAACTGATATTATAATCAGCCAAATGTATCGGATTAGATTTTAAATGCGTTATATATACCTGTATGTGTCCTCTGAGTGAGTGAGTGTGTGTGTGTGTGTGCGTGTCAATGAGTGTGTGTATGTTGTTTTATATAGTTCTCGTAGGTACCCATCTTCCACCTTAGTTTCTTCCTTCTCTGCCACCCATCTCTCTTGTACTTCTTTGTAAGCTTCTCTCTCCTATTATGTATACATACGTGTGTGTGTGTAATTGACTTTGGGTATATTGTGCTATTGGTTGCAGCTTCAGGAATGTATGATTTCAAGATATAATTTTCATGTCTTTTTGCCCTCTTTTCCCCCTGGTGTTACTGTAATGGGATTTGAGTTTATGATCTTTTGTGATCTGGTTTTTGTGCATGTTACATTTATTTTGATGCATTCAAGTGCAAAAAGGGGTTATTTGGCCTGGATCTCTTGTTAATGATCATAATTCTCTTCAATTGGATTGATGTGTTGTTTTTAATTTCTTACTTCGGTGGTTCTTATTTCTGTGTTCGTGAATCTTTGCATTATTTGTGATCTGAGTTGTGGAAGTTCGAGCCTGAGTATCAGCACTATTCCAAGTGTTACCATAATTTACTTTAATGTCAGTAGTTCTTTTCCATGGTGGCCATTGAAATCAATTATGACTACGTGTCCTGCAATATATCATGCGATTATGATACATCTATGCTGCTATATTTTGGATATGAATATGAAGTTGATATCACATATTATCTACTTCTCCCAAACAAAACTGATTTCTGTTGTAATTTTCGCACAGTAGAGCTATTCTTTACGTTAGACTTGCGAGGGGCATGGCTCTTTTTATAAAGCACAAAGATAGAGGGGAGTTGAGGGTCCATGAAAACTTGGATGAGTTGAGCACTGATTTGGTGGACTATATTGCGGAGTTGTCGGAGGTGTCAGTGAAAGATCGGGGTATTTTCGCCATTGCTCTATCGGGTGGTTCCCTCATCAGCTTGATGAGGTATGCAAGTCTATTTCTTTCTTGTGTACGTTGTTGTTTACTTTCTTTATTGTTATAGGGTAATTTTGGTTTGATATTTTTGGAGGAAAGCAGGAAACTTTGTGAAGCTCCTTATAACAAGACTGTCGACTGGGCTAAGTGGTATATATTTTGGGCCGATGAGCGCGTGGTGGCAAAAAGTCATGCTGATAGCAACTATAAGCTAGCGAAGGATCATATTTTGTTGAAGGTATCTATCTAGGCTAAGTACTTTCTTGTGCATGTGATATCTTTCGTTCATACAAAAGATCAATAATCTTGGCCTTCTTACTTAGCTTGGAGTATGAACTGGATTAGTACAGTACCTACTCATCATCCTTCGTAGTACAACTGAATTTCGCTTTTACTTGTAGCTAATTTTAACCTTTTGGACCAGCAAATGCATTCTCTATTGGGTGGTGGGTGGTGGAGGTGGGGGTGTTGGAGGGGTGTGAGTGGAGGGGATCGATCTAGAACACACATGTATATACGTTGATGTTCTTGCTTGGTGAATAGATGATGTGTGTGCAGTAAGGTCCTGCAGTCTTCTTGAGTAAGTAAGATTCATTCTTGTACAGTTTCAAAGAGATCTTTTCCTCTCCAATCTAAGAATCTCAGATATGGTTGAGGAGTTACATGCCACAGAGGTCTTACATTTTCGGAACACCTATCGAAGTTATGCAGAATAAGAATCTCAATCACAGCTTGACATCATGCTTGGACAGTGAATAAACTAGTGTGGCAAAGTTGTCAGATTTGTCAAAGTCATTTAGTACCCTCATACTCTGAGATGGCTGATTGTTATTTGGAACCCCTCAGTTGCATAGGTAATAGCAATATGCGTTTATGAACCTTTGCCCTAATATGTGGCGATAAACTGCCCTGTTTTTTGGTGGCGATAGCTTTGATTCCTGTTTCAAACCCTCAACTTTCTATATATGCCGAACTAGTTCGATTCGAAGATTCAAGTGCCATTAAATTGTCTGTTAGTGTATCTGTCAATTATAGTTTGGGGCACGCCGTTATAAAGGAAATCTTGGTTGCTTATTTGTTGTTTTCGAGTTAGTGATAATGGCAATTAAGTAGCTTTTGTGATGTCTATGCCCTTGTTTTGTTTTCTCCGTCCTCACCCCTAAACATTGTTTTCTAGTTGCAGAAGGTCAGTTTTCTAATTTTCGTTTAGGGGCGTAATATAACAGAATACGAGGATCTGTCAGGCCGGATGACTAAAGAGTCAAGGCGGTCTTGAGAGAGCTGAGTAGCTTAATAGAGTTGCAAGTTCTTAGTGGACCGCATGGGGAGATTTCTAACAGCCAGAACTCTGATGTCTGTTGACTGATCACTTATCGCCTGCCTTCTTGAGTCCTCTAGGTTTAGGGAGCCAAGTGTACAGAGAACAACAACGTGGCATGTGTCGAGCAAAGTTAGCCAACTGCAAGGAAAAAATGGCAGTTAAAGAATGTTGAGTTCAAGGTGTAGATGCACCAACTAACATGAAGAAAACACATTGTCCGCCTGAAGACTCTGTTATGGCACATGCCAAACAGACGCGGGGCATATTGTCTCTAAGCCGAGGCTATTTTCGATGAACTTTTAACTCCATACACCAAGCCACAAACCCTAAAAGGTCTTGAGGTGGGTTGCACCATTCCAGTACATTTTAATGACCATACCACGCTTTACGTTGGGCTCGGGGGTACCCTTAGGCTCTGCCAACGGGGACATCTGCGAGTCGAGCTGCATGTGCTTGAGGAGATCGCTGTTACGGAGAAATTGAATGCAGTCAGCCAGGTGGATCACCACAGAGTTGTGAACGACCTCATACTCATCCATGCCATGACCTAAAGTCTTATTACCACGTGTACCTACTATGTGGGTATATGACTCATGAGACCTACATATGTGACTCGCAATAGAATACTTTTTCCTCAGTTTTAACATTGATGTAGGGACTTAGTCTTCCAGAAAGTACTTCAATTTATCGTTAGTCATTTACAGTATTTGGCTAAGCGTTGCTCTGACACTTTCCCTATGGTAGATTGGCGCGGCATGTACTTAAAGTAGCAATGCCAACTTGATCTTCTAGATGTTTTGCTAGGGCTGTGAAGATTTCTTGTGACCATTACCTAATCTGAGCTCCTTACAGGGCATAATGCTTTTAATTAGATTTTTGCTTTTACGCATTTTTTCAAATTTCTAGTCGTGTTCAAGTGTTCCCTTTACTTACTTATCTACTCATGGAAAAACCATCACTTTGGCTTTTGTTGTTCATATAAATTCCTAGCAGAGGGGGGTGAAAATCTGCAATAGTTTCCAATCTTAATCTGAGGATCCCATCTGGTAAATGCATGGATATGAAAACTAAGGAATTTATTACTTCTATATTTAGATCCAAGGGAATTGCGGTTCGAAGATGGATTGGCCCACTCAGACATTACTTATTAAGCTATTTCAAATCCATTGTAGGACTCCCATATCCACCAATTCGGCTAGTGAAATCCAAGTTCTCATGTAAATCTAGCTTTACTATTTTAGGCAATTGCTAAATCTTTAATTTGAATCGTTGATGGAAATTCACTTATGCCATATTATCTTGCAAATGATTATGCTTATATAGATTCTTAATATGCAGGTACCTATTGTTCCCAGTCATGTACATTCCATCAATGATTCGCTGTCTGCAGAGGAAGCTGCTGATGAGTACGAGTTTGTCATCAGACAGCTTGTGAGAACCCGAGTGGTCGGTGTCTCCGAGATCAGCGACTGCCCCAAGTTTGACCTAATCCTTCTTGGAATGGGCCCTGATGGACATGTCGCCTCACTCTTCCCTAATCACCCGGTGCTTGATGAGAAAGATGAGTGGGTAACTTTTATCACCGACTCACCCAAGCCCCCCCCTGAGAGGATCACATTCACTCTGCCTGTAATCAACTCTGCATCCAATGTGATCGTGGTCGCGACGGGCAGCAGCAAAGCAGAGGCGGTGCACTTAGCGGTTGACGATGTAGGGCCTGACAGTCCATTGTTGCCTGCAAGGATGGTCCAACCAGCTAAAGGGAAGCTGGTGTGGTTCTTTGACAAGCTGGCTGCTTCAAAACTTGAGGGTTCTCAGTTTTCCTAGTAGAGCTAAGCTCTTCTTGTCATACTGATTGTATCTAGTGTACGAATTCAAACGCTGGCCGATTCCTCTTTTAGTGATTTTTCTTCTTCTTTCTTTAGATGCCCTTTCAAAGTTGGGTTGATCTCTCGCTTTTGGTGTTTGTTCCCCTGGGGAAGTGTTGTGGGTTTCCACTGGTCAAGATAATAACTTGGGGACTTTTATACAAGTATTCTGGCTTCTGGGAAGCTAGCTTAGTTCTTGGTTTTGACACAGGACTATAGCAATAGGTACCTAGAAAATGGCGTAGCGACGTACTTTTGAAGATAAACGAGACAGTTTTGTGCTTCAAGTTTGTTCATCTCAGTTAAATTGACTTAGTTGGCTAGACAGAAGAAGATGAAAGCGGTCAATATAGGAGTCGGGGATCACCATTTCCAGTGGAAGCCAATATGAACTACTTCATCATCTCCATAACCAGAGACTGGCTACTTCCTTTACTCCATATGATCACCAACTGAAAGTAGTAGACAGGGGCTGACATTGATCATGACATTGCGCCAAACAGTTTCATGATGATTCAAATACACGCAAAAGTAACAAGCTCAAAAAGGAAACCAAAATAAAAGGGAAAAGACCACACGGGACTTCTTGCAAGA
Source organism: Escallonia rubra (assembly GCA_033065855.1). Taxonomy (NCBI): domain Eukaryota; kingdom Viridiplantae; phylum Streptophyta; class Magnoliopsida; order Escalloniales; family Escalloniaceae; genus Escallonia; species Escallonia rubra. The sequence continues at coordinate 120,956 of JAVXUO010002985.1, forward strand.
TCATGACAGTAACCGCCTCTTAAACAACAAAGTACTTAATTCTCTAAGTCGCATGTTCTGAATTTATGGGGTTCACAAGCAGTTGTAACTTTATGCCAACATAACGCGACAACCAACCAAACCTGGAATTACATTAGCAACGGTCAGCCAAGGCAGCGAAGCCAGCAAACTTCAGCCTTTAAACATGTTTGGTATTGTCATCAGAGTAGATGCCATGCATTCCATTGCAAAATTGGTGTCACAGAAGTACAGCCACAACCATACCGCCGTGGCAGGAGAAGATACACTCGACTTACTTTACAGGGGATTGGCTCCCGGCCTTTTAATGGCGTATACAAAACAATCTAATGCAAGACAATACAATAAACCGTTCATGTTACAGGAACCAATGTCCGGTGTTCCCTTTCTGTTATCGAAACTATGCCATTGGGATCTGGAACCATATCTTCTTCCATTCCTTCTTTAGGTGGGAAGCCACGACTTCGTGCCTGCAGCCACTGGTCTATGACTCCACAATTGATGGCATATTTGATAGTGGTTTCCAGGTATCCTTTGTCAGTGATAAGATGCGGCTGAACCGTCAACATTCTTATCAGTCCTGAACAGATATTGGAAAGCAGAAATCAGCACGCCTAATTTTTGGTGTCAGGAAGGCGTATGTAAATCTATATCAGAGGTGAGAAGGTAAGAGTTTACTGCGGTCTGAATAGAAAAACTCATGTAAAAATAACAAACATATTTACATGTACGAGGACCATGTATCAAAATTAGATATCTTCATTCATTTCTTGCATATTGCAAGTGACTCACCATGGCTCACATATAAAAAAACACCCAGACTACACCAATAACTAGACTAGCAACAAGCACGTTTCCAACCGGATGAGCACCTTTACATGCACCATTGGACACGTATAAATTCTAGTTTCTCAAAAACTGAGCCCAAAAATGTATATCAAGCTCTCAAACCTTAAAGTACACCACAAAGAGATTGAGAAAATATGTAAATAAATTGACATGTATACTTGTATCTAGGACATCGGAACCCCACTACTCTAATGCATGCCAAATACCATGCCCCATGTGAAGGCTTTTCCACTCACTGGAAAGAATCTTCCTAACTTATGTAAGACCCAATTGCTATTCCATTGTAATTACCATCTGCTGCAGAGACAGTATTGGTACTTTTCATAGAAGTTGATAGGAACACTACCTCACCAGTTAAGAAATCAATTATTGTTAGGAAGGTTGGTCTTATAACAGTTCTTTCCTTAATATATGCAGCATTTAACCTCTCCCTTGTGATCAGAAAGGGAAAACACTAGGAAATAAGCTAGACAAAGAATACAAAAAATTGCAATCTCAAGATTTTCACAGGAAGCTACCAAAATTTGGAGAAAGTGGACGTAACTGGGAGTACATATGATATTATCTTAAGCCCAAAAATAGTCACCGTATATATATTTTAGGCATCTGTTCCTCTCTGTGGAACCCAACCCCAGGACCAAACCCCTCCGTGAAAGGATTGAGACGGAGATTCTATCTTCGTCGAACGGCAGTAGCTAAATACGAGAACCCCTTCACAATCCCCGGAGGTGAAACAGAGTGAGGCGGCTCTTGTCTGACGATGCATGGAATCTCAAACTCTCTAGTTAATGTATCTCTCACAAAGACGCAGTGCCCAAAGCCTCCATAACTATTGGCCTCACAAGAGATTTATTCTGCAGGGCTTATGAAACAGATGGAATACGAATAAGATAAGAACTCAGCAAGATCTTACCTGCAACAATGCCATCTCCAGTTGCCGACATGTCAGTGGTGAAAGGAGTTAAAGGTGCGTCTTCCATTCCAAGAACAGCACCATTGTGCTCCTTGGTGTAGTAGTGCAGCTTAGAGGTTCCGTTTGTGACAAACAAAACCTTGAGATTGTCATGCCAAAGGTGAGCGAGTACTTCTGGTCTGTGATGAACAAACTTTGATTTGTCATTATCTTTGGTGTCAAATTGCTCAGAGGCTTTGATTCCACAAAGAAACTCAAGTTCTTGCTTGGTAACCTCGATAATATCTGCAAGATCCCATGCTTGCTGTATGAACATTTTGGTTTCTTTACCAGACTGCCATAGTGGTAACGGAAGATTAAGATCATAAAAAATAACTGCTCCTAACTTCTTGGACATCTTGATGGCTTGCAATGCAGTTGATCTCATCTTCTGGTCAAGCAAGGAGAATGAGTTGAAGTAAAACATCCTTGCCTGCATGAAAGGTTGTTTAGAGGATTAACAGTTTTGAGTACAAATCAAGACAAACAGCTAACAAAATTGAGATCTCATGGAAAATATGCACATATTCAGTAGTTGAACGAGTAGACATACAGTTTAGGGTGATTTTTATATTATACACAAGGTAGCGACATAGCTCAGCACGTGCATCGGATGTTATCATCCATATAAAAACTTCATAAACCTGCACGATTTGAATCCTTGAAGCACTTGAGTTGGTCACTAAAGACTCAATAATACACACAACAGTATAGTGGCTTCTATGACTTGCTCGTTGAATCTGCTGCTGGTTATGGTTTGCATAATTATGTATATCGAATATTTTGGTGATTACATATGCTTTTGGTTCTCCCTATGCTTTTAACTTTTGAGGTATTTATGTAAGGTATTGGTGGGTTTAGAATGTAAAAGGTTCAGAGCCATGCTAACAAATTCCTTGTTAGTTTCAAGTCATAGTCCTACTCTAAAGTTCATCGTCTATCAATTACTTGCCAGGTTGATTGCTTGTCTTATTTTCCCGTGCTGTGGCGGGCGATTCATGTCTAGTCCTTTCCATTCCCGGGAGGTCAGTTTTCTTTTTTAGAAAATACAAAAGAAAAAATGCCTACAGCTTTGCTCTCTTGGCATAATATGATGCATAAATAACACTAGATAAAAATGGCTGGGATTCTACGAATGTCTAGTTGTAGTTCTAAACAAGGACGAGAACTCTTACCTCTTTTAACACATCAGTATTAATCTCAGATCTTGATAAAGAATCTTCTGCACACGGTTTAGCACAAGTCATTCTCAAGGCACCCCTCTTACCAATTTTCATCTGTGATACTGCAGTTGCTCTTTTATTATCAATACGAACTGATCGAGTTTGAACTTTGTTCTCATTTAGATAATATAGCAAGGACTGACCAAAGTCATCATCCCCAAGTTTTCCCATGAAGGCAACTTTCCCGCCCAAGCTTGCAAGAGCCAATGCAACATTACTTGCACATCCACCTGGAGACCTAACAAACTTGTCAGGAGCCCATAATGCATCTTTCATCCTTTCATGCATTTCGTAGTCTATGAGTCTGTTGGCTGGTCTTCCGGAGGGCAAAAAAGCATACTGAGCAGCTCCAAAGCAACAAACTAGTGGAGGCCAACCATAAGTGAAGCTAATATCCTCGTCCCCATCTTTTCCAAACTCTAGGGCTTTCTCATTATCATCATCAACACTTGCTAAAAAAGTATCGCCCTCACTGTCACTAAGTTCTGTTTCACTACCTTGATCATCAATATCGGGAACCTTCTTTTTAGTTCTCCTCCGCCGTATCACCTTCTTTTCGGTCTCTTCTTCCTCTAGGTCACTAGCAATAGATGCTGCTGCAAGCCATGAAAATTTATTTTTGTACAGTTCAAACTCTTAACCAAATGCTATCTCCAGCATAAGCAAATTTTATGATTGATGACACAGGACGGCTATGGGCATAAATGCTTAAGAGTGTACCTTTCTTTTGAGTTCGTCTTGGAGCTTTCTTAATATCCTCACTTGACCCCGAAGGCATCGTGGTTTCTTCATGCGTAACATCACCGTCCAACACTGGTACAGAGGTTTCCTCGGGAGCCTCTAGCACTACCTTTTTCCTTCTCCCAGTTGGAGCTCGTCTAGTCGTTTTACGGGTCTTCTTTTCTACAACAACCACTTCTTCTTGTGATGCCTCCTCAGGAATTGACTCCACAATTTTTTTCTTAGACACGGCTGTTAGAACATATCTACTCTGCAATCTAAGATCTTGAAATTGCATAAAGTTCATCGAGGGGAAAGTGGGCCAATTTGACTGCCACCTTCACATTACGAGAAAATGCAGAATTAGCCCCAAGTTCCTAGTTCTCTATCGAAGCTTAATTGGGTGAAATTACAATACAAATTTTGGGTACTTCTATATAGAATTGAAGGATGTATAATTGTTCCGTCTTTGTTACTGGTGCCTGAGCTTAATAAGACTAAATATAATATAACGAAAGGCTCAATTGGGTCAAAAGAAAACCCAAGATAAGACACATAAGCCGAATACACTGGGCTGGATATAGCTCAAGTTCAATTTCTTATAAAATCAAGAAAGAAGAACAGAAATAGAGCGCAAAAGATAACTAAAGTCTTCAGTTGTGCAAATGATAGAGCTACCAAAACATGTATAAGATGTGGAATCCCTGTATTTTCTGGTCAGATACATACATGTTAAACATAAACAAAGATACAAAAGATAGAAAGATAATGAAAAGGAAAGAGAACCTGGGTAGTTTGTAAAACTGGGTAAAGGATAGAGTGGCCATTGACGCAGAGCTAGGTTTAAGCAAACCCCAAATGGGTTTAAGGGTCACTGAAGTACAGATGAGGGCTTCTGGCCTTTTTGTTGAAAGAAAAAATAAGTAAAAGTAAGAAGAAGCCAAAATGACGAAAAGGGCACACCTTTGGACACAGATTTGGATCGTCTGCGCAGACATGCTGTAACGCTAGTTACAGCCGTCGGATCAAAATGGACGCGTCAGATTAAGCCACGTCACCAACCCAACATAAAACACTGAACAGAGACTTAACGCCGTATCAATGAAATCAGCTCCTCCACTTTTCCTTCCTACCTTCCGGCGACACTTCCAGCATCACCTCCCGGCGACATGGACGGGATTCAGCTCTGAAACTCTCCCCCAGCATCACCTTCCAGCTACCCAGATCTGCCTCCCTCTCTAAAAATTCACTCCCCATATCTGAAATCAACTCCTCTACCTTCTTCGTTCCTTCCTTTCGGCGGCGACGGTTCCACCTTCCGGCGTCACTTTTCCAGCATCACAATCACCACCGCTTCTCACATCATCTCGCCATCCCCAACCACCAAAGCCTCCACTGTCACGCCACATCTACCTACATACAACCTTCCGCCAGAGAGGGATTATTAAAGAGCGAGAAGAGAGAAAGGAACACCCATGGATCGATTTTTTTTTACACAGATAGGGCAATTTTCAGCGAGAGACAGGCGTTTCAGAGAGAGAGAGGGTGGCGGATCTGCGTAACGGCACTGCCGTGGGTTAAGCCTCCGTTTAAGGTGCTTTTAGTGGATTGGTGACGTGGATTAATCTGGCGCGTCCGTTTTGATCCGACGGCTGTAACTAGCTTTCAGGAATTTTCGATCCAAATTCCTTTTAAAGAGGGCATAACAGGAATTTTCTTTGAAAACCTCAACCCCCTTCATCGACATCGAAAGCTTCCATCTTTCTCAGAGCTTCAAAGGCTGGGTCTTATTTTTCAAAGTTGGGTTCTTTTTCGTTTTTCAGATTTCATCTTTCAGGGGTGATTGCTGCTCCCATCTCATTATTATTTCTCGCCATGACTTATTCTGATGTCTTTTTTAGTTGAAGTTTGCAACTTCTTGCTTATTCTTTGAACATGTACACTTGCATTGACATTAGTGCATCGTACGATTGTAGGGAAGGCTGGTTTGATAATTGAATTGAAGTCTGGTTACTCCCGAGATGAATTTTTTCAAGCAGCTAGTGTCCACCAAATGTGGGTACCGAAGTGCCCTCAAATCTTATAGAGGTCAGTCAGTCTATTTTCTCGTTCACCAGTTTAAGCTAATTCTGCTTGTTACCTTTGGTCGCTATTTCATCAGCTTGACAAAAAGGGTTGAAAAAATAGCCAATGAGCGTGGAAAGACTGATGCTAATTCTCAAGAAAGCAAATTTTTTTTTTTTTTGAATTAGCCACTGAAGTTCACTTTTTATCGCTAAGTGGTTACCTAACATTGCGCTATAAACATTCTATGACAAAATACAAGGCAACGAATTTTTAGTACCAGAATTTAAGCTATACTTTTGATTCTAGCCAAGAATGATTGGCCTTGTTAGTGATTGATACCTCATTATCTTCTATCAACAGAAAGGCCATTCCTCTGCAGTACAAAACTGACCATCCTATATTCATTGTCTTGTACTTCAGGCCTAGATATATCAATTTTCAGGAATTGGTGAGATCTTCGAGTGCTTATCTGTTGACGTGTCCCAAATATCAACACGTTTAAGGGGTTTCGGATCAACAAAAATTAATTAATTTTGCTATGCAAAACCGTCTCGGTCATGTTTTCATATGAAGAGTTGTATCACAGAACACAATACATGGATGCTTACTTTACAGATAAAAGGGCTTTTTTTTTTTTGGGTCACTTTATTGTATGAAGAGGATGCAGGTGTACTGCTACTTATTTGGCACTTGTGTCTGTCTGCTATGTGGCAGGTTGCATTTCTTTTCTCCATTCATTGCCAGATACTTCAGTGGACATTAACTCTCAAGAGCATGAGATAGTAATTGCCTTGGGCAGCAATGTGGGTGATAGACTTTACAATTTCAATGAAGCCTTGGAGCGAATGAAGAAATCAGGTATTGGGATTCAGAGGCATGGTTGTTTATACGAGACTGAGCCTGCGTATGTGACTGATCAGCCCATGTTCCTCAATTCTGCTGTTAGAGGTGTTACAACACTCGGTCCCCATGAGTTACTAGGAGTGCTTAAAAGAATTGAGAAGGAGATGGGTCGAACGAATGGGATAAGGTATGGCCCAAGACCGATTGATTTGGATATTTTGTTCTATGGGAAGTTCAGGATTGGTTCCGAGATTCTAACAGTTCCCCATGAGAGAATATGGGAAAGACCATTTGTAATGGCCCCACTTCTGGATTTACTGGGATCGGATATAGACAATGATACAGTTGCCTGCTGGCACTCACTTTCGTCACATTCTGGTGGACTTTTTGAATTTTGGAAGAAACTTGGTGGTGAATCTCTGATCGGGAGAGATGGATTGAAAAGGGTTTTGCCCGTTGGAAATCGCCTATGGGACTGGTCAAGAAAAACTTCTGTCATGGGTGTACTAAATCTGACTCCAGATAGCTTCAGTGATGGAGGGAAGTTTCAGTCTGTGGAGGCTGCAGTCTCCCAGGTCCGTTTGATGGTTGCAGAGGGGGTAGATATAATTGATCTTGGTGCACAATCCACACGCCCGATGGCGTCTCGAATTTCGCCCGAGGAAGAACTAGATAGACTTGGCCCTGTCCTGGAAGCCGTTTTAAAGATGCCTGAAGTCGATGGAAAGCTTTTATCAATAGATACCTTTTATTCGCAGGTCGCTTCTGAAGCAGTCAGCAAGGGAGCGCATCTTATAAACGATGTATCTGGTGGACAGTTGGATCCTAACATGCTTAGCGTCGTTGCAGGCCTTAAGGTTCCTTACATTGCAATGCACATGAGAGGTGATCCATCTTCAATGCAGAACAGCGAAAATCTGCAATATGACAATGTCTGCAAACAAGTTGCAACCGAGATATACGTGCGAGCTAGAAATGCAGAGTTAGCTGGCATCCCAGCTTGGCGTATTATCACCGACCCTGGAATTGGGTTCTCAAAGACAACGGAACATAATCTAGACATTGTCACTGGCTTACAAACCATTCGAGCAGAGATTGCAAGGAAGAGTTTAGCTGTCTCTCACGCTCCTATGCTAATTGGAACATCCAGAAAAAGATTTCTAGGTGAAATCTGTGGTCGCCCCAATGCAGTTGATAGAGATCCGGCAACTGTTGCTGCAGTCACCGCTGCAGTTTTGGGGGGTGCAAACATCGTAAGAGTACATAATGTAAGAGACAATGTGGACGCCGTTAAGCTCTGTGATGCAATGCTGAACCGAAAGCAGTAGCTTGCACGATTTAGGTATGGCGAAATAGACTAAGCAATTCTTCCTTGCATTCCCTTGATGAATGAAGCACCAGAATTGTACACTGCAAAGTTGAGCTCATTTACATGGCGTCACAAGTTTTCCGCAAGCCCTTTCTCCATCGAAACATTTTCTGCTCGAGCAGATGAAAATTTTGTTGTGATGTAGAAACACTTTTTATTCATTGAGTAGTCTATATATACAGACTCGATCTTCTCATGGCAAATCATGTATCAAGAGAAAATGTATCCATCATATTTGGCGTACGTGATTTCCGCTCTTTATGTGCAATTAGCGCTAATAGAACACTGCTGGCTCAACCAGAAAGTGGAGAGAATGATACGAAAAACTGCAGAAACCATCCCAGATTCCCGCTCGATACCATAGGAGTTCAGACAGAACATATTTTCTCCTATCTGCTTTTTCTGATAAGTTAGTTCATGGCAAACTTCCGGTTGATCCAGATTCTCGATTAAAACTGTGTCCCATGGTTTTACTAGCTGTGGTGATCCTTAATTCGACACTTACTGAAGATGAAGTGAGCTAAACAAAGAGGAGATGGAAACTAGAATCTCTCCACTTCTTGATTTAGAACTGTTTATGTTTTGGATGTTCAAATCAAAAACTAAAATAAAATCATCTCTCATAAGTCGACCTCAGATTCAATTGGGCATAAAGACAGATTCAGTCGCAGTGTCCGCCATGGTCAATTGAGCAGGATTAACATCGAAACGGTCATGTATACATACGAGCAAGTACTTGTTCCAGAGCTGTCAAGCACAACAGATAGCAACAATGCCGAAATATGAACCCCCCCACAACAAAAAAAGGGGAAGAAAAAAAAAAAGGAAAAAAACCCCTCTTTTTTCCTAATAATATTTCTTCTTGCAGACAAGGATTAATTATCCCGCCTTCAAAGCCTCTGCTTCAGCAATTGCCATGGGATCATTCTTGGCCTCTATTTCTTCATCCTTTTCCCCGTCTCGATCCTCGGCCATTTTCTTCCTATGCAACTCCTCTGCCGCCTCCATTGCAGCTTTGTTCTCTGCTTGCATGCGCTGCATTTCCTCTTCTTGTTGCTGTCGTTCGAACCATGTGTCCGCATCCGCCCAAACTGAAGATTGGCAAACCAAAACACGTCAGCGTCGAACAATTACAACATAATCGTCCCCAACATAGTTTGATCCTTTTAACTGGAAGGAAAGATGGATTTAGAAGGAACTTTATGCATAACTCGTAAGGAAGTAAATTGTATCCCCATTAGGACCTTGGAATACAAATGACAGATTGTATGCAAATCAATCTTTTTTCTTGCTAGAAGAGAAAATATTCAAAAACCTAACACTAACAGCCAAAGGACATTAGAGAAAAAGAAACAGTTACCATTAAATTTGCCTGAACTGATTTAACATGGTCAAACAAACATAAAGATCACATTTATATGAACTTGACATTTTTCTGGACAGTAGAATGAAAATTGGGTGTTTTTTTTTCCCCCCCGCCTTTAAAAAGCATAGGATTCTTAATTGCATGCAGAGATATCTGATTTACTAAACAAAGTCTATGGAGAACAAGGTTTATGATGCCTAGAGAAGTCCGCCCCAACATGTCCAAATATAGCCATAATCTACAAAACAGAAACCCTCCGTATGGGTAATAGCACAACTAGTTTCTTTTCACTCGCAGCCTCAAAAACTACCCATTAAGCTTATCCTTAGTAGCGCACTGATGTATTTGGCCAATTACCAACATCAACATGGATCTCAGTGACTTCAAAAGGCATACCATTCCACCAACATAAAATGTGGAATTTGGTTAGCAATGAAGCAAATTTAGTTTACTGTTTCTTCCGCAGCTCTACCATTGCTATATCGAGCAACTTTGATTCATTAAAAGTAGTAATCTACAATAACAACAGCATCAATAACAAAGTGATAGCAGTTCTTACCCAGTCTCAGAAGTTTCACTTTCATTTTTACGACTCAAACACCATGTATACCAATTGCTCTTAGTTGGACGTTTCCTTGTGCTTTCAAGAGAACGTTAATCCAACAATAACAACCCCATATCAATCAATCTCCAAAACCCTAAACCCTAAACACTATATCCTATTCAATGTAACCTATTAGCTCGAACTAGGGTTTATAAAATTACAAAAGGATTAATCTGGAGCCGTAGTTAGGGTTTGAAAGGTTGCTGGTACTTAGTGGAATGAGTGGCCATCCCTGTAAGTACCAAAAATTATGGAATAGAGGTAGTAGTACATATGAAAAATTACGAGGTGCAGAAAAGCAGAATAGGGTGTCGAAACAGACAATCCCAACAAGTAATCATGAGAAATACTCCCTCTGTTCCATTTCAGTGCCCCCATTTGATTTTTTGTGAGTTTTAGGATAGATTCAGTACATGTAAATGTTGATTTCAGTTATTCTATTTTTCCTAGCTTGACTTGCCACACAATACACATTTGGTCTATGATTGCTCTTTGAGTTGTACCAAAGGAAAAAAATCCAACAGAACGAAGGTAGTACATTTTAGCGCCAATCCTCTTCACAGTGACATATAATAAATGCTAAATCCTAATGAAAACGCTCAATTGTTCATAAACGCATATACTTATAAGTTAGAACCAATTAACACGAATTAGGGTTTGCAAGGCAACAAAAAGGAGGACATCAAATTGGTACTTACTGGGCTGAGCGGCCCAACCCTGCTCACCACCCTTTATACGCTCGGGTAGGGCGTAATTCACGGTGAGCACACGGCCGTAGAGCTCGGCGCCGTCCATATTGTCCATGGCGGCGGCCGCATCTTCCCTCTCCAAGAACGTAACGAACCCGAAAGAGCGGTGCTTTTGAGTGGCCTGATCCAACGGCGTCTTGACGTCCTTAATGTCGCCAAAGGGTATGAACGCCGAGTGCAGTATCGACTCGTTAACGTCCTCTGCTAGGCCTCCTGGTTAAACAGTAAAGGGGATCAGTGTTTTGTGCACGCCAAGTGTTCGACTAAATGCCTTAATGCGTGGAGGTGTGCGTGCGGGAGTGATTTGGAGGGGATGCTTACCGACGTAGAGTGTGTTTTTCTGCACGGGTTGATTCATTGTGGCTTGTGATTTTTGCCGTCCGGCGGCAGAGCTTGGCCGCTGAAGAAGTTTAATTTCAAGGTCGAACCTCGATGTAGTGTTATATATATTACTAACTCAGTAGGCTGTGTACTCGAATCTGTGTTACTCCGTACATCATTAAGATGGATAAAGTCTTTCCTATTTGGTATGTTCGGGAAAGTCCGTTGAAACTTGACTATCCTTGTAATACCATTTTGTTTAGGGTTAATTACTCAACGAGGTTTACCCTAATTTAACACGGATTCCACTATCTTTAAAAATTACACTCCGCTCCAAAAATCTAGATTTTTTTGACGGTGTTAACGGCTGGTCATAAAAGACGTTTTGCCCTCTCTTTTTTTGCTCATATTCTTGAAAATTTTCCCTATATTCTTCTATTTCCTCCTTTATATTCCAAGAAAACCACGGATGCCCAACCATCTCCCAGTTCAACCTCACCTCCGCCGGACCCGTCTGCTCTGCAGAAGCGGGGCCGTGGACGGCTGCCCAAGGCCAAGGATCCGTCGTCTCCTGAAGCGGCTGCCCCTGCCGCTCTCGCCGGGCCCATACGCCGTCACCGACAGCCAAATCCAGCAGCACCTTTCACCGAGCAGCACCGTTCCGTGACCAAAGCACCGCCCATCACCACCTCCAAGCCACATGCTATCGCTGCTGCCGGCATTGTATCCGGTCTTCGATGGCCGATTCCGGCTGGTGCCGGAAAAACCCTTGACGGCCCCGGCAGAAATTTCGGCTACGGATGCCCAACCAATGAAATTCCGGTGATGTCGAGGCAGCCACCATCCACACTGTCAAGTTCTATCATCAACTGCCACACCTTCTTCTCTGTAGCAGGGATGGAACGAAGGCCTCAGAAGATCTTCGCCTTCACCCCTCCCTCTTCTCTGCCGTCGAGGAGATCGTTTCCTTTTCCTTTACCGATCTCGATTTTCCTGATCGCAACCGCAACCAACCCCACACGCCGTCCACCAATACCGGCCGAAAAACAGCCACCCAAATACCGCAACCAACACCGCACAAACGCCGGTCGATCCTAATCTCATCCCTGCAACCAACACCGCACAAACGCCGCACAAACGCAGACCCAAATGGGTCTGCAAAGGGGAAAGATAATGAAGAAGAAGAAGAAGAATCTTAAAGGGCAAGGGGGGTATTTATTCAAGAAAGGGAGGGCAGTTTGGGGATGAAAAATCCAAAAAGTAAGGTGTCAGAGAATCTTTAGACGGAGTTAGGGTCCCCGTCAATTTTTTGGGGCTCCGTAAAATGCGGGTACAAACCTAGGGGAGCGGAATGTAATTTTCAAAAGATAGGGGGGTCCGTGTGTAATTTAGGGTAAACCTCAAGGGTGCCGTGAGTAATTAACCCTTTTTTTTAAGTTGGTTACTTTATGCTTTTTGAAAAGAGAAGTTCATATTTTGAAAATTATATAATAACTTAATTCTATTGTTTAGTTAACAAATTTGAGTTTCAAAGTCAAATAAAGTTGTATTTGGTTGACTAAAGACCGAAATTGAAAATCGATGTAACATCTTTGCTTAGTCCGTATAGTTTTTTGCTGAATGCTCCGAACAACGTGTTAGTCCCTCTGTTTCGTTGAATTATTTCCATATGATCTTCTACAAGTCCCTAAGATAGCTTTGAAATGTGTAAATATTGACTTCATTCCTTGTTTTTACCCTAGTTTAACTCACCAGACGATCTTTAATTAATAGATTTCGATTCAGTGTTTCGCGTGATACAAGCGTGTCCTAAAATTTG
>JAVXUO010002880.1:0-116200 GCA_033065855.1 Escallonia rubra
GTAGACATACAGTTTAGGGTGATTTTTATATTATACACAAGGTAGCGACATAGCTCAGCACGTGCATGCAGAGTGCATCGGATGTTATCATCCATATAAAAACTTCATAAACCTGCACGATTTGAATCCTTGAAGCACTTGAGTTGGTTACTAAAGACTCAATAATACACACAACAGTATAGTGGCTTCTATGACTTGCTCGTTGAATCTGCTGCTGGTTATGGTTTGCATAATTATGTATATCGAATATTTTGGTGATTACATATGCTTTTGGTTCTCCCTATGCTTTTGACTTTTGAGGTATTTATGTAAGGTATTGGTGGGTTTAGAATGTAAAAGGTTCAGAGCCATGCTAACAAATTCCTTGTTAGTTTCAAGTCATAGTCCTACTCTAAAGTTCATCGTCTATCAATTACTTGCCAGGTTGATTGCTTGTCTTATTTTCCCGTGCTGTGGCGGGCGATTCATGTCTAGTCCTTTCCATTCACGGGAGGTCAGTTTTCTTTTTTAGAAAATACAAAAGAAAAAATGCCTACAGCTTTGCTCTCTTGGCATAATATGATGCATAAATAACACTAGATAAAAATGCGCTGGGATTCTACGAATGTCTAGTTGTAGTTCTAAACAAGGACGAGAATCTCTTACCTCTTTTAACACATCAGTATTAATCTCAGATCTTGATAAAGAATCTTCTGCACACGGTTTAGCACAAGTCATTCTCAAGGCACCCCTCTTACCAATTTTCATCTGTGATACTGCAGTTGCTCTTTTATTATCAATACGAACTGATCGAGTTTGAACTTTGTTCTCATTTAGATAATATAGCAAGGACTGACCAAAGTCGTCATCCCCAAGTTTTCCCATGAAGGCAACTTTCCCGCCCAAGCTTGCAAGAGCCAATGCAACATTACTTGCACATCCACCTGGAGACCTAACAAACTTGTCAGGAGCCCATAATGCATCTTTCATCCTTTCATGCATTTCGTAGTCTATGAGTCTGTTGGCTGGTCTTCCGGAGGGCAAAAAAGCATACTGAGCAGCTCCAAAGCAACAAACTAGTGGAGGCCAACCATAAGTGAAGCTAATATCCTCGTCCCCATCTTTTCCAAACTCTAGGGCTTTCTCATTATCATCATCAACACTGGCTAAAAAAGTATCGCCCTCACTGTCACTAAGTTCTGTTTCACTACCTTGGTCATCAATATCGGGAACCTTCTTTTTAGTTCTCCTCCGCCGTATCACCTTCTTTTCGGTCTCTTCTTCCTCTAGGTCACTAGCAATAGATGCTGCTGCAAGCCATGAAAATTTATTTTTGTACAGTTCAAACTCTTAACCAAATACTATCTCCAGCATAAGCAAATTTTATGATTGATGACACAGGACGGCTATGGGCATAAATGCTTAAGAGTGTACCTTTCTTTTGAGTTCGTCTTGGAGCTTTCTTAATATCCTCACTTGACCCCAAAGGCATCGTGGTTTCTTCATGCGTAACATCACCGTCCAACACTGGTACAGAGGTTTCCTCGGGAGCCTCTAGCACTACCTTTTTCCTTCTCCCAGCTGGAGCTCGTCTAGTCGTTTTACGGGTCTTCTTTTCTACAACAACCACTTCTTCTTGTGATGCCTCCTCAGGAATTGACTCCACAATTTTTTTCTTAGACACGGCTGTTAGAACATATCTACTCTGCAATCTAAGATCTTGAAATTGCATAAAGTTCATCGAGGGGAAAGTGGGCCAATTTGACTGCCACCTTCACATTACGAGAAAATGCAAAATTAGCTCACAAGTTCCTAGTTCTCTATCGAAGCTTAATTGGGTCAAATTACAATACAAAATTTGGGTACTTTATAGAATTGAAGGATGTACAATTGTTGCGTCTTTGTTACTGGTGCATGAGCTTAATAAGACTAAATATAATAAAACGAAAGGCTCAATTGGGCAAAAGAAAACTGAAGATAAGATGCATAAGCCTAATTACACTAGGCTGGATATAGCTCAAGTTCAATTTCTTATAAAATCAAGAAAGAAGAACAGAAATAGAGCGCAAAAGATAACTAAAGTCTTCAGTTGTGCAAATGATAGAGCTACCAAAACATGTATAAGATGTGGAATCCCTGTATTTTCTGGTCAGCTACATACATGTTAAACATAAACAAAGATACACAAGATAGAAAGATAATGAAAAGGAAAGAGAACCTGGGTAGTTTGTAAAACTGGGTAAAGGATAGACTGGCCATTGACACAGAGCTAGGTTTAAGCAAACCCCAAATGGGTTTAAGGGTCACTGAAGTACACTCGTACAGATGAGAGCTTCTGGCCTTTTTGTTGAAATTAAAAATAAGTAAAAGTAAGAAGAAGCCAAAATGACGAAAAGGGCACACCTTTGGGCTTTGGGGACAGATTTGGATCGTCTGCGCAGACATGCCGTCGGATCAAAATGGACGCTCCAGATTAAGCCACGTCACCAACCCAACACAAAACACTAAACAGAGACTTAACGCCGTATGAATGAAATCAGCTCCTCCACTTTTCCTTCCTACCTTCCGGCGACACTTCCAGCATCACCTTCCGGCGACATGGACGGGAATCAGCTCTGAAACTCTCCCTCAGCATCACCTTCCAGTTACCCAGATCTGCCTCCCTCTCTAAAAATTCACTCCCCATATCTGAAATCAACTCCTCTACCTTCTTCGTTCCTTCCTTTCGGCGGCGACGGTTCCACCTTCCGGCGTCACTTTTCCAGCATCACCATCACCACCGCTTCTCACATCATTTCGCCATCCCCAACCACCAAAGCCTCCACTGTCACGCCACATCTACCTACATACAACCTTCCGCCAGAGAGGGATTATTAAAGAGCGAGAAGAGAGAAAGGAATACCCATGGATCGATTTTTTTTAACACAGATAGGGCAATTTTCAGCGAGAGACAGGCGTTTCAGAGAGAGAGAGAGGGTGGCGGATCTGCGTAACGGCACTGCCGTGGGTTAAGCCTCCGTTTAAGGTGCTTTTAGTGGATTGGTGACGTGGATTAATCTGGCGCGTCCGTTTTGATCCGACGGCTGTAACTAGCTTTCAGGAATTTTCGATCCAAATTCCTTTTAAAGAGGGCATAACAGGAATTTTCTTTGAAAACCTCAACCCCCTTCATCGACATCGAAAGCTTCCATCTTTCTCAGAGCTTCAAAGGCTGGGTCTTATTTTTCAAAGTTGGGTTCTTTTTCGTTTTTCAGATTTCATCTTTCAGGGGTGATTACTGCTCCCATCTCATTATTATTTCTCGCCATGACTTATTCTGATGTCTTTTTTAGTTGAAGTTTGCAACTTCTTGCTTATTCTTTGAACATGTACACTTGCATTGACATTAGTGCATCGTACGATTGTAGGGAAGGCTGGTTTGATAATTGAATTGAAGTCTGGTTACTCCCGAGATGAATTTTTTCAAGCAGCTAGTGTCCACCAAATGTGGGTACCGAAGTGCCCTCAAATCTTATAGAGGTCAGTCAGTCTATTTTCTCGTTCACCAGTTTAGGCTAATTCTGCTTGTTACCTTTGGTCGCTATTTCATCATCTTGACAAAAAGGGTTGAAAAAATAGCCAAAGAGCTTGGAAATACTGATGCTAATCCTCAAGAAAGTAAATTTTTGTTTTGAATTAGCCACTGAAGTTCACTTTTTATCGCTAAGTGGTTACCTAACATTGCGCTATAAACATTCTATGACAAAATACAAGGCAACGAATTTTTAGTACCAGAATTTAAGCTATACTTTTGATTCTAGCCAAGAATGATTGGCCTTGTTAGTGATTGATACCTCATTATCTTCTATCAACTGAAAGGCCATTCCTCTGCAGTACAAAACTGACCATCCTATATTCATTGTCTTGTACTTCAGGCCTAGATATATCAATTTTCAGGAATTGGTGAGATCTTCGAGTGCTTATCTGTTGACGTGTCCCAAATATCACCACGTTTAAGGGGTTTCGGATCAACAAAAATTAATTAATTTTGCTATGCAAAACCGTCTCGGTCATGTTTTCATATGAAGAGTTGTATCACAGAACGCAATACATGGATGCTTACTTTACAGATAAAGGGGGCAAATTTTTTTTTTTGGGTCACTTTATTGTATGAAGAGGATGCAGGTGTACTGCTACTTATTTGGCACTTGTGTCTGTCTGCTATGTGGCAGGTTGCATTTCTTTTCTCCATTCATTGCCAGATACTTCAGTGGACATTCACTCTCAAGAGCATGAGATAGTAATTGCCTTGGGCAGCAATGTGGGTGATAGACTTCACAATTTCAATGAAGCCTTGGAGCGAATGAAGAAATCAGGTATTGGGATTCAGAGGCATGGTTGTTTATACGAGACTGAGCCTGCGTATGTGACTGATCAGCCCATGTTCCTCAATTCTGCTGTTAGAGGTGTTACAACACTCGGTCCCCATGAGTTACTAGGAGTGCTTAAAAGAATTGAGAAGGAGATGGGTCGAACGAATGGGATAAGGTATGGCCCAAGACTGATTGATTTGGATATTTTGTTCTATGGGAAGTTCAGGATTGGTTCCGAGATTCTAACAGTTCCCCATGAGAGAATATGGGAAAGACCATTTGTAATGGCCCCGCTTCTGGATTTACTGGGATCGGATATAGACAATGATACAGTTGCCTGCTGGCACTCACTTTCGTCACATTCTGGTGGACTTTTTGAATTATGGAAGAAACTTGGTGGTGAATCTCTGATCGGGAGAGATGGATTGAAAAGGGTTTTGCCCGTTGGAAATCGCCTATGGGACTGGTCAAGAAAAACTTCTGTCATGGGTGTACTAAATCTGACTCCAGATAGCTTCAGTGATGGAGGGAAGTTTCAGTCTCTGGAGGCTGCAGTCTCCCAGGTCCGTTTGATGGTTGCGGAGGGGGTAGATATAATTGATCTTGGTGCACAATCCACACGCCCGATGGCGTCTAGAATTTCGCCCGAGGAAGAACTAGATAGACTTGGCCCTGTCCTGGAAGCCGTTTTAAAGATGCCTGAAGTCGATGGAAAGCTTTTATCAATAGATACCTTTTATTCGCAGGTCGCTTCTGAAGCAGTCAGCAAGGGAGCGCATCTTATAAACGATGTATCTGGTGGACAGTTGGATCCTAACATGCTTAGCGTCGTTGCAGGCCTTAAGGTTCCTTACATTGCAATGCACATGAGAGGTGATCCATCTTCAATGCAAAACAGCGAAAATCTGCAATATGACAATGTCTGCAAACAAGTTGCATCCGAGATATACGTGCGAGCTAGAAATGCAGAGTTAGCTGGCATCCCAGCTTGGCGTATTATCACCGACCCTGGAATTGGGTTCTCAAAGACAACGGAACATAATCTAGACATTGTCACTGGTTTACAAACCATTCGAGCAGAGATTGCAAGGAAGAGTTTAGCTGTCTCTCACGCTCCTATGCTAATTGGAACATCCAGAAAAAGATTTCTAGGTGAAATATGTGGTCGCCCCAATGCAGTTGATAGAGATCCGGCAACTGTTGCTTCAGTCACTGCTGCTGTTTTGGGTGGTGCAAACATCGTAAGAGTACATAATGTAAGAGACAATGTGGATGCCGTTAAGCTCTGTGATGCAATGCTGAACCGAAAGCAGTAGCTTGCACGATTTAGGTATGGCGAAATAGACTAAGCAATTCTTCCTTGCATTCCCTTGATGAATGAAGCACCAGAATTGTACAGTGCAAAGTTGAGCTCATTTACATGGCGTCACAAGTTTTCCGCAAGCCCTTTCTCCATCGAAACAGTTTTTGCTCGAGCAGATGAAAATTTTGTTGTGATGTAGAAACACTTTTTATTCATTGAGTAGTCTATATATACAGACTCGATCTTCTCATGGCAAATCATGTATCAAGAGAAAAGGTATCCATCATATTTGGAGTACGTGATTTCCTCTCTTTATGTGCAAATAGCGCTAATAGAACACTGCTGGCTCAACCAGAAAGTGGAGAGAATGATACGAAAAACTGCAGAAACCATCCCAGATTCCCGCTCGACACCATAGGAGTTCAGACAGAACATATTTTCTCCTTTTTGCTTTTTCTGATAAGTTAGTTCATGGCAAACTTCCGGTTGATCCAGATTCTCTATTAAAACGTTGTGTCCCATGGTTTTACTAGCTGTGGTGATCCTTAATTCGACACTTCTGAAGATGAAGTGAGCTAAACAAAGAAGAGATGGAAACTAGAATCTCTCCACTTCTTGATTTTGAACTGTTTATGTTTTGGATGTTCAAATCAAAACTAAAATAAAATCATCTCTCATATGTCGACCTCAGATTCAATTGGGCATAAAGACAGATTCAGTCACAGTATCCGCCATGGTCAATTGAGCAGGATTAACATCGAAACGGTCATGTATACATATGAGCAAGTACTTGTTCCAGAGCTGTCAAGCACAACAGATAGCAACAATGCCGAAAGATGAACCCCCACAACAAAAAAACCCCTCTTTTTTCCTAATAATATTAAATGTTCTTCTTGCAGACAAGGATTAATTATCCCGCCTTCAAAGCCTCTGCTTCAGCAATTGCCATGGGATCATTCTTGGCCTCTATTTCTTCATCCTTTTCCCCGTCTCGATCCTCGGCCATTTTCTTCCTATGCAACTCCTCTGCCGCCTCCATTGCAGCTTTGTTCTCTGCTTGCATGCGCTGCATTTCCTCTTCTTGTTGCTGTCGTTCGAACCATGTGTCCGCATCCGCCCAAACTGAAGATTGGCAAACCAAAACACGTCAGCGTCGAACAATTACAACATAATCGTCCCCAACATAGTTTGATCCTTTTAACTGGAAGGAAAGATGGATTTAGAAGGAACTTTACGCATAACTCGTAAGGAAGTAAATTGTATCCCCATTAGGACCTTGGAATACAAATGACAGATTGTATGCAAATCAATCTTTTTTCTTGCTAGAAGAGAAAATATTCAAAAACCTAACACTAACAGCCAAAGGACATTAGAGAAAAAGAAACAGTTACCATTAAATTTGCCTGAACTGATTTAACATGGTCAAACAAACATAAAGATCACATTTATATGAACTTGACATTTTTCTGGACAGTAGAATGAAAATTGGGTGTTTTTTTTTCCCCCCCGCCTTTAAAAAGCATAGGATTCTTAATTGCATGCAGAGATATCTGATTTACTAAACAAAGTCTATGGAGAACAAGGTTTATGATGCCTAGAGAAGTCCGCCCCAACATGTCCAAATATAGCCATAATCTACAAAACAGAAACCCTCCGTATGGGTAATAGCACAACTAGTTTCTTTTCACTCACAGCCTCAAAAACTACCCATTAAGCTTATCCTTAGTAGCGCACTGATGTATTTGGCCAATTACCAACATCAACATGGATCTCAGTGACTTCAAAAGGCATACCATTCCACCAATATAAAATGTGGAATTTGGTTAGCAATGAAGCAAATTTAGTTTACTGTTTCTTCCGCAGCTCTACCATTGCTATATCGAGCAACTTTGATTCATTAAAAGTAGTAATCTACAATAACAGCATCAATAACAAAGTGATAGCAGTTTTTACCCAGTCTCAGAAGTTTCACTTTCATTTTTACGACTCAAACACCATGTATACCAATTGCTCTTAGTTGGACGTTTCCTTGTGCTTTCAAGAGAACGTTAATCCAACAATAACAACCCCATATCAATCAATCTCCAAAACCCTAAACCCTAAACACTATATCCTATTCAATGTACCCTATTAGCACGAACGAGTGTTTATAAGGTTACAAAGGGATTAATCTGGAGCCGTAGTTAGGGTTTGAAAGGTTGCTGGTACTTAGTGGAATGAGTGGCCATCCCTGTAAGTACCAAAAATTATGGAATAGAGGTAGTAGTACATATGAAAAATTACGAGGTGCAGAAAAGCAGAATAGGGTGTGGAAACAGACAATCCCAACAGGTAATCATGAGAAATACTCCCTCTGTTCCATTTCAGTGCCCCCATTTGATTTTTTGTGAGTTTTAGGATAGATTCAGTACATGTAAATGTTGATTTCAGTTATTCTATTTTTCCTAGCTTGACTTGCCACACAATACACATTTGGTCTATGATTGCTCTTTGAGTTGTACCAAAGGAAAAAAATCCAACAGAACGAAGGTAGTACATTTTAGCGCCAATCCTCTTCACAGTGACATATAATAAATGCTAAATCCTAATGAAAACGCTCAATTGTTCATAAACGCATATACTTATAAGTTAGAACCAATTAACACGAATTAGGGTTTGCAAGGCAACAAAAAGGAGGACATCAAATTGGTACTTACTGGGCTGAGCGGCCCAACCCTGCTCACCACCCTTTATACGCTCGGGTAGGGCGTAATTCACGGTGAGCACACGGCCGTAGAGCTCGGCGCCGTCCATATTGTCCATGGCGGCGGCCGCATCTTCCCTCTCCAAGAACGTAACGAACCCGAAAGAGCGGTGCTTTTGAGTGGCCTGATCCAACGGCGTCTTGACGTCCTTAATGTCGCCAAAGGGTATGAACGCCGAGTGCAGTATCGACTCGTTAACGTCCTCTGCTAGGCCTCCTGGTTAAACAGTAAAGGGGATCAGTGTTTTGTGCACGCCAAGTGTTCGACTAAATGCCTTAATGCGTGGGGGAGTGATTTGGAGGGGATGCTTACCGACGTAGAGGGTGTTTTTCTGCACGGGCTGATTCATTGTGGCTTGTGATTTTGGCCGTCCGGCGGCAGAGCTTGGCCGCTGAAGAAGTCTAATTTCAAGTTCGAACCTCGATGTAGTGTTATACTCCGTATATATTACCCCGCGCGTGACAAAACTCAATAGGCTGTGTACTCGAATCTGAGCTACATTATTAAGATGGATAAAGTCTTTCCTATTTGGTATGTTCGGGAAAGTTCGTTGAAACTTGACTATCCTTGTAATACCATTTTGTTTAAGTTAGTTAGCAAGTTCGTTGTATTCTTTTTGAAAAATTTATATTTCAAAAAATTTATTATTTAGTTAACAAATTTTAGTGTCACAATCGATATAGTTGTATTTGGTTGTCTATAGACTTAACTGAAAGTAGATGTAACATCATTGCTTAGTTCATATAGTTTTTTGGTAAATGTTCCAAACAACGTGTTAATCCATATAGTTTTTACTTAGTCCATGTAGTTTTTTGGTGAATGTTCCAAACAACGTGTTAATCCCTCTGTTTCGTTGAATTTTTTCCTTGCGATTTTCTACCAGTACCAAAGATAGCTTTGGAATATGTAAATGTTAACTTCATTCCTTGTTTTTACCCTAGTTTAACTCACCAAACGATCTTTAATTATTAAATTTCGATTCAGCGTTTCACGTGATAAAAACGTGTCCTCAAATTTGTTAAAGGGATGAAAAAGTGGTGGTATTTCATGCATCCATTCAGTCCAGCCTGATCAGATGTTTCATTATTTTCCAGCCTATGGGAGACAATTTCACCGATCCTAGGGAGAAAAGTTCGACCAGGTGATGGTGGAAGCTCGCAAATATTGGAGCAAGTTTCGTCTGACGAGGGAGAATTAATCTGCTCTCAAGATTGTAAGAGACCTAATTAAATACAAGAATCACGCAATCATAGACAGATAAATACTTTCAAGTGACGTTCATTGCATTCCCGTGTATGTATCAGCCCAGCAAAACAGTATCTATCCTTCTCTAGTCATGGCATTCATGTAACACAAGTAAATCAGCGGCATTCGGCATCAGCCCCAAATAATAGGTGAATTCTCAAAAATGACGATTCTACCAAGTCAAAATAATCGGCAACAGTTCTTACAAGCCGAAATACAAGTTCTTTCATTTCCTGCGCAGGTACAAAAACCCCGTGACCACCGACATGCCAACGAGGGCAACTGGAACGACCCAATATTGCCTAGTCAAGTTCACGAGCTTCTGGGAAATGTCTTTCGTCTGATTCTTGGAGACTATCTCGAGTTCTGGAATGGCTGGGGAAGGCGTTTCTTCGAGCTCCCCAACGCAGAAGTTCTCCATGAGCTCCCTCGCAGTTTTGCTGTGCCCAGCATCTTCAAACTCATCTGTTGCATCCTTCCCTACAACAAGAATGAGAAACTGAGTCATATCATGGATCATTTCTTCCTAATCAAACTCTCGAAAAGATACAGTACAAAGCATTACCAGTTGTGGCAAGGAGGACATCATCTCCACCAGGGTGTTCATCCAGATAAGGTGACACGTCGTATACCTGGTAATACATCAAATAAGTACCTTCAACAGTAACTTCCACACAGCCGCTGTCAAGTCTAATGTTTGGAAAACAGTACTAGTGAGTATCTGAAACCCTTCTCTTATGCTAGCAGGCTTGGAGTTTGTACAACATAAAAAGTTCAGGAAAAACTGTGTGAAGTTTACTGTACTTATTTCGTAAATACAAAGAAAAATTCTTCAAAACTCATCAATTTTAGTCAAGTCGAAATAATAGCTTGAATTTTATACCAACTGAGAAATCCAAAGGAGGACTTCAAACTTGTCCATAATCACCTGATCAAATGCATCTTATATGCAGACCTTACAGTCTATGTTCTCAAACTTGACATTCATGTAATCTGGATCGCATCCTTGCATATCACAATTTTTGGGGAAAAAGAACTATAGATATGTTATACTCACAATTCAATGCAAGAAAAGATCAACGAAGACGAATAAACCCAATAACCAATAGGCCAGCCAGGAAAACCAAAAGGAGAAACTTATTTAATTAGTCAAAGGTAATAAATTAATCCATGAGAAGCCTCCTTACACAACTTATCAGATAAGCCCTCAAACCTATGTTGGGTGGAGGAAGATTTTTTTGCCGACATTACCTCACAAACCACTTCTGCCCTCGTACTAACACTATTATGTCACAAATGTTTGTCCTTGGAATGCCACTCACTCTCACATACCAGACACTGACACCCGCCCACCAAGCCCACAGTCAGCCAATTGATCACTGAGTCAATTTTGAGTCAATTGTACAAGGTGTTCCCTGAGTCAATTTTGAAATGCAAATCTCAAACTACAAAATAAGATGCAAAAAAAAAAAAAAGACTATCTTCCTGATTACAACACCGCCACAAACCAACCAAGCCCCCAGCCACCATCACCACCGCCACCCTTGATTGCAGATCAATTGTAAGAAGCATGTCCTGAATCAATCTCAACATACAAATTTAAAACTAGCAAATAAGATGCAAAAAATGTATATCGACCACACTCGAATCCATCATTAAGCCCATGATCAACTGAAGGACATGAATACTACTTGCAAAGAACTATTAAACGACTCACTGAGGAGACCATACGTAGGGTCCCGTATTGCAGAGTACACGGCCATCGAAAGACCCAATGTTTACAACAGAGGCGGGATAAAAAACTGTCAAGTCCACGAGGAAGAGGTTGAATGCTTCTATGAATTGAAGGTCTCGTTTAAGATATAGAAGACTACACTTGGGATAAAGGAAATAACTCAAATAAGCGGTACGACTGTTCTACAAGGCATGCTAATATGGAAGTTCATAGTCCAAATGCCAGACCCAATATTGTAGACTGCTTTTTTGCTGTCTTGAGCACTGCCCTTGTCATAGTATAATATGTGGGTCTTATTCTTTTCGTCCTCACGATTAGGAGTTGCTAATTATTGGCATGTCCCGCCCTTCATGCTCGATCCAGCATGTCCGCATATGCTCACATGAGCCTCATCACTTATTGTTTGCCATACCTTCCACAACCAATCTGCCTCCACGATTAATTAAGGCACAACTAAGTTAACCTAGTGCCTATCAGTACACTAGAAAATCTATGGTCTGTCCTAGATCATTCATTGATCGATGTGTCTACAGCGATCAGCTCAGCAACCCTATCAAACTTGTTCAAATTGAGAAGGTTAACTACTCCAGTACTTCAGTGATGCTGGATTAGCAGCACACCTTCTGGAGCGTTCCTCTCCCCCAGCCTCCATGATTTCTACCTTAGACATTGATCCTGGTATAATGTGATACGCATCAATGCACCGATCTTGCTACCAAAATCTAAAAGTAATCGTCATCAACAGTTCTAACTAACGTCGAAGCTATATGTTCAAAAGTTTTATTCTAGTGAAGGATTTGCAAACCACAGCTCCACAACAATTGGTGTCAGAGTCTAACTCTTCGACCTAGACTAGAGTTTAAATTTGGTATAAGACATATGACTACAACTTCAGGATTATGTAGAAAATGTAAATGGTGATGGCTTTGGGATCATGATTATAAGGTCTAAAATGGTCAAGGTGGAGAGAACAGTAGCCAAGAGAACGAAGAGGAAATCTTCAAGATGCTCTGCAGCAAATGCAATATTACTAAAGCAGTTTACTCACCTGCACCCATATAAACATGGGTCAATGATCTAGAAAAAACCTCTGATGCCCTAGAGGGTATTAATAGGCTAAAGGTTAAGTTGGGGTCATGTACAATTGATTGGAAAGGCAGATTTCAGGTGGAAGATGATCTGACAAACAATGGGTGATGACCGAAAGGCTGCCCTTACGTGGCAAGGGTTTCACGATCTGCTCTCTAAGAACGTTTTTCCCTATATGTACTAATTATAGCAAAGAAACCCCAGAGGAGAGGCAACGAATGAACAAGCACAAAGAAAGAGGTTCAAAGCACCAAGAAAGGGCTCTGGACTTGCAACAAAACGCGAAACCTCCAAAGTTAGACCTCTCGAAAACCACTCAGAGAATTACAAAGCTGGTCCTAGGTAGAGATCATAAACAAAATCAATCAATGCACAAACGATCTAGGGACCTCATCCTTAAGCCAGAAAGAAAAAGAAGAGACTGGAAAGAGGAAAGCGACGATTGATTAAAAATCTCCACACCATCGACAGCGCGCTTGTTTCTTTCCAGCCAAATGAACTACAAAAAGACAAAGCGGTGCTAACCTCCACCTTTTTCTTGATCTCTTACCCTCAGCCCTATCCAGCTCAACAAAAGATTCTTAACCGATGTCAGCATCATCCAAGCAACACCAAACAGGGAAAACAATAAGCTCAAAAGACTCCTTGCTACATCACAATGAAGAAGCAATGATCTACACACTCCGCATCTCTAAAAAAACTTATAAAGTAATGTGAATGAGATGGAACTGGATTTTGTAAGCCATACTGTGTATAAGTAATTATCAGGGGGATATGTGGGATAGACTCCTGATGAAGCTCGTCACGCAATTCAGGATGAAAAGGGGCTTGCTAGCTGTGAAGCATGAATGAGGCACGAGTGTGGATACGACATGGGTGTGAATATGCACATACGATCATTTCGAAAAAAAAGGAGGATGCGGGTGCCTTGAGGATGCGCCAAATGGTATGTAACATGTATTATACCACAAATTGCGTATTTAAGAGAAGTTTGACTAAGGTGGAACTTTGCTTCTAGGGTGTTGTATGATCGTACTAGTCCTCTCAAAATGACGGGAAAATTTTATGGGATGGCATCAGGCCCCCATATTGTATGGTTCAGAATATTGGGCAACTAAGAAACACATACATATAAGATGAGTGTAGCCGAAATGCAAAAGCTTAGGTGGAGGTCAGCAACACGAGGAGGGGTTAAAGGGCACCACCCTAAGGAAAAGATCAGGGTACATCGTTGGTTTGGTCATATCCAATGTAGGACTTTGGATGCCCCTGTAGGTAGTACTGATTTGTGCCAAGTTGGTGGAGTTAAGACGAGGTAGGGGTAGACGGAAAAGGACTTGGGAAGGAGTAGCGGGAAAAGATTTAACTGCCAGGAATTTATTAGAGAACACGTGCTTTGCTAGGAGGAATGGGAGAAAAAAATTTATGCAGCTGACCCCAACTAGTTTGGGACAAAGGCTAGGATGAAGATGATCATAGTCCATGGAAAAACTCATTTAAGATAGAAAGAACGATTGCATAAGCGTATCAGATAATTGGTAAGACATACTATCAAATTGAGAGTGCATTTCATTCATTGCACCACAAAATAAAGCATATTAAAAATAAGTCAGCAATGCCAAATCTAAAAGTCTAAAACAGTAAACAGTTGCCTCGTATACCAGATAAGATTAGGTTAGTTACCATAATATCATCACCTTCATCTCCATTTCAATCATCATCATCATCATCGTCTGCAAAAGTCATAGCCTCTATATTTGATAGCACTTATATTCGAAATGGACTACGTGGATACCCTTTCTTAAACACCCAACCTACAAACTGATACGGATACTATTGCCAAAATAGAATATTGGTGCTTTATACATCAGGAGAAAGTTGACTAGGGATCACCTCTAAACATGTGCGGAAGCGGTGGCACAAAGGGAAAAACAAACTGCAATTTAGAACCAACACTGAGGATTTGGTGGTGAATTGAACTTGTGATTTCTTTGATTGAGAAACCAGAAACAGCCAGAAGAGAATTTTGAGAAGGATGGGAAATTATAGAAGCTCATGCCACATCAAGTATGTTTGTTTTTTAAATTAGCCCAAAATGACTATGCTAAAGAGCTCAAGAATACCTACTCGGCTAGTCATCTAAAGGAGGCATTGCCCTGGTGGAGCCGTCATTCTGGGTTTTTACATTCTCCGTATGCTTCCCAAATCACTTGGATGCATGTTGTCGGTAATTCCCCAGAAGTTCATCGGGAGCCGGCCGTGTTTCACACTTTTTCTTTTAATATTACATCTTATTATATATTATGACCCTTGCACATTTTGTCTGCTGTGTTATGATACGGGAAAGCCTTCCTTCTCTGCAACCACAGCTTCTCCATTTACTTATTTTCTCCGATACAATGGTGTGGCTGTTAAGTTTGAACTACATCTGGCTACCAAAAGATTGCCCAGCTTGAAAAGAAGAAGACAAAAAGGAGCAGAAATAAAGACCAAAAACACCCAACCTGGCTAGTTGGGGATTCTACAAGTAAACTGAAATTTTTGAGCGGTCATTACTAGTAGCTTCAACTAGAAACTTACAGAACAACGTTTTATCAGGGTGTCCCTGTCACCAAAATGATTACAAACAGCTAAAATATGCAAAAGATACACTAAAAGTGCCATAGGAAGTCCAAAAAATACAATTACCAGTTCGAATCGAATTACCAACATAAGCACATAATGACCCCAATTATACAAACTCGTATAACAATGTCTCATCAGGGTGTCCTCGTTACGACATGATTTAAAACACATGAAAGCCTATACTAAGAGGGCCACACCGAGTCCACAAAATGCAAGGAGATTTTAACCGAACTCTCAGCATAAACCCATTAAACCCCAAATCCGCAAACCCACGTAACAATCTTCATCGGGGTGTTTAAACAATCGGTAGATATTCAACATGAACCCATTCAAACTCTAATTTCATAATCGTCCCACACACGCACACGCATACCTTGCCATCAATGACGACCCAGCAATCTTCCTTGGTGTTGTGCTGGGCGGCTTCTTGCATTGTGTATAGCTTCGTTAATGTTGGCATATTTCCACTACTCAGAGTTGTCTGTAATTCAATTCAACTCTAACTAGAGGCAAAATTTTCAAGCCCCGGATTGATTTGGGGTTGAAATCAAGCCCTAAATTATTAAATAGTGTTAAACCCTGGTTGGCGTGATGAAGAGGTTTACAATTTCCTTTCGCGGACCGGGCCTAGGCACTTAGATTTTGTAAAAGGCCCATTCAAATTTTCTCTTGTGATCAGGTTTTACACCATTAATAATTAACTTCTCCACTAACGGTTAGAAAATGGTTGAATTGGTAGTTGTTAGGGATAATATTACTTATGTCCTTGAGTTTACGGGTAAATTATAATCAAAGATACAGTTTTTATTAGTGGACACGCGTATCTCGAATGTAAAAAATTTATATTAGATTTGCCCAACTGGGGTTTCGTAGCTTTAACTAACGCTTTTAGTCGATGTGGTAATATCGAATTTTAAAAAATGTCAGTAAATATTCTGACACAAAAATACATATTTTATACCTATCCCTCTTTTCCAATTTTCTCTCTCCTATTTCTTTCTTTATTTTCCCCTTCTTTTCTTCTTTCTCCTCTCCTTAATCTCCCCCAAACAGACCCCACCGCAGTGTTGACCACTCCCACCACCACCGTTACCAAGGCACCTATAGACCCATCTTCACACACACCCATGCACACACACAAATTGACCTCCATCGTAAACTAACCAATTGATGAGAAAAAAGTATGAACGGGGCTACTTTGAGTACGGTGGAGCAGTGGGGGTGGTTATGGCAGATTGGGTTGTCGTGGTATGGTGGACTTGAACGGTGGGGTGCTATGTTATGGTCGACTGCCAGAACGAGGGTCAGTAGTGGTGGGTCGTGGTGGTTGGTGATGGCGGAATGGTGTCGGTGGATTCGGCTGACGTAATGGTGTCGATACGCTGATGCGCTGCACCCATGTTTCCCCCGCCATTGGTGGCATTGGCGTGTGTGCGCGTGCGTGTGTGTGCACATATTGGTGGTGGTGGTGTCATGGTGGTTGGTGATGGTTTTTGGGGGGCGGGAATTTTTGGGACTAATTGACTGGGCTATAAAGTACAACGGTGGTGGATTAGTTGTAGAGGTGTCGTGGTGGTTAGTGGTGCTGAGGTATTGCAGCAGTGGTGGTTGATGGTGCTGCAGCAGTGGTGGTTAAAGTTAAAGGTTGCAAGGAGAGATGGTGGTGCTGATGTGAGAATGACATAACGGAAGGTAAGAAAAGGGATGGGAAGGGAGGGGGAAAGCAATCACGTCATTTCATACAAATTTTTTACGTCATTTCCATTCCGCCTGGTTGATGGACATAAATGATAGTAACACAAAATACTATCCTCGGCTGTAAGCCTGTAACTTATCCCTAAGTGCAAGTATGTAAGTGATATTATCCTTAGTTGTGATTATAGATACTAGTTACCGTGTCACACACAATGCACGTACAAAAATAAAGTCAATGATAGGAAATTTGTTAGAAAACAAAGCATGACATGAATGTGTTTATTGTCAACATTCTATAGAAAAAAGTTAAATCGTGCAAACCAAACATGTCCTTATTTATAGTTACTATTTTAAGTTTTTGTCTAATGTCATTTTCTCACAATTTTCTGTAATGCCAAGTGTCATATAAGTAGGTCTATATGTATACCAGAAGTGGTTTTACACGAGAAATGTTATTCCCCTTAATAAATAGTATGCACAATTTGATTTTTCAACAATTTTTTTTAAGTGAATGTGTCATCATTATAAGTAAGTAGTTATAAAACATCAAAAGGGGTGTTACACCAAAATGACTATTCTCTTTAATAAGTAGTATATAACTTACTCTTTACTCAATATTTCTCCATCTTATAATTTAGAAAGTAATAGTTCTTCAATAACTGTTGCAGGTCATTTTATCTACCTCCACCACTAATGCTACTACTATTACTACTTGAAGAAAGGTTAAGATTGTGAATAAGGAATGAATTAAGATGGACCGAAGAGGTATTGTACGACACTTGCGAAGATTGAAAAGGGTGATCGACGCTAAAGCAGATTGGACTGTCATTCTGATGTTTAGCTCCGAACGTGCATGAAAAAGAGCTCCAAAAATAATAACAATGTGGAATGTCTCTCAGCGAGATGCAAAGCCTGTGTTAATCCCCAATAGAAGACGTGTCACCCCCTTGAAATTGAGATTTTGAGTGCTGACTGCACCTGACCACCATTGACCCTTTAGTGACAAATTCCCTGCTTTTAGTAGGGGCTGGTTCTAGAGATGTCAATGGGCCGGGCTTGGGCCGGCCCAGCGGGCCTCGGGGAGAACCGGGCCTAGCCCGGGCCACACAAAGAGAAAACGGGCCGGGCCGGGCCGGGCCTGTGGCCTGGGATATTTGGGCCCAGTCCAGGCCCAGGCCCTAGGCCCAATTTTTAGGGCCGGGCTTGGGCCGGGCCCGAGCCAAAATTTTTTTTTTTAAAGTCTCCGGTTATTCAAAATAAAAACTTTAATTGCGATATTTTCTTGTTATTATGTACACAAATTCTAATTTAATAATGTGTATAAGCAAGTAAAGTAACAACAAATATTCTAATTTAAACCATTTCGTTAATTTCGTTAATTACACCTAGAAGAAACATTTTGCTCCAATTACGGCAGTAGAAGAAAATTTTGTTTATTGTTAGTGACATGTAGGTCCATAAATAATTTGTTGTTACTTAATTGGCATAAGTGTAGACGGATATAACAATAATCATACAGTTGAAGCCAATCTTTCCTTGTTGGATACAAATTGCATTCAACAAAGGAAATTTATTTTCTATTTGCGAGAGACCAATATGCAAACAAATTAGCGAAGGCTTGTGTTTTGATTCTTGTCGATCTTTGGATGCTTGACAAACCTCTAACCATCTTAGTGGAAGACCTAGATAAAGATGCGCATGGTGAACGGAGGCTAAGGCAGGTTTCTAGTTTTAATTAGTTTTTTTTTTCAGTACTAATTTGTACCTAAACCAAGGGAAAATTTGTTCCAGTCGGCAGGGTTAACAGGAAATAGGAACAATTTAAACCAAGTTTGAGAGAGAATACACGCTATATAAGGCTAAACTTGCTGGGATCTTTGAACTGCTTTTATTGGCAAATTAGACCATCAAGTCAAGTCATGTCGGGTATGCTTGGTTCATGGTTTAAATCATTGCGTCACGGCAATTGGGAGTGGAAATGGGAGGGAAAAGGGGAGGGCAAGTTTTTTTTTTTTAAAAAGGTGGGGCAATCCAAAATCGGGCTGATTTTGGGCCAAAATCGGGCCAGATCCGGGCCGAAAACGGGCCAAATCCGGGCCGAAAACGGGCCGGGCCTGTTTCGGGCCAAAACCGGGCCGGGCCTGGCCCGGGCCATTTTTTTGGAAATCCAGGCCTGGTCCAAGCCCAGGCCCAAGGCCCTATGCCTGCGGGCCTGCACTGTTCACCTGCGGGCCGGGCTGGGCTTTTTTCCGGCCGGGTCGGGCTGGGCCGCGGGCCGCCCGGCCCGTTTGACACCTCTAGCTGGTTCTCACTGGCCAAGAAAGTAGGTCTTGAATATGTGCTATCTTTAGCCAAAGATAATATTCTTTGCACTGGTGTAGCATTACCTCTTTTTTGAATTTGTTGCATTTTAACGAGCTTTTGAATCCAAGAAATCAATTTTGATAGTTTTTGGCCAACCACATATATCGTAAAATTGGTGTGCCGTTTAATTATAATCTAATTGGAGTTTGATATATATCTTTGGCAAATGCTAACATATGCCTAGGGGCACATATCAAGAAGTAATTAAAGGATCCAATTGCATGGTATTTACCGGCCAAGTTACCTTAGTTTCTTAAGGGATTGTTTGATAAAACTGAAATTTAAGTGCTGAAAAAGTTAAGTACTGAATTTGTAAAACTGAAAACTTTAAGTGACTGAATTTTTACTAAAAAATAAGTTAACCTATTTGGTAAACAAAAAACAAATGTTTAAAATTTATTTATTTACAAATTTATCCATTTTATCAAAATTATGCATTTGTTTATGTACTTTTTTTTTTTTTGGGGGGGGGGGTGTGTTTTAAATTGTGTTGGTGGTGGTGGCAGTAACGATGGAGTGGTGGCGGCGGCGGCGACGACAACCGCAAAAAGGTGTCAATGGTGACGATAATAGAGCGTGAAGATGTGGTGTTGGTAATTGTGATGATAGCGGTAGGCGGCGACATGACGGTCAGTGGTTGTAGTGTGGTGAATCTTTAGATGATTTTGGCGAAAATGGATATAGTGACAACAACGACATATGGTGGAGGTGGCGGTGTCCTTGTGGTGGTGTCGGTGGTGGTGGTGATAGTGGTTTGACCATGGTAATTGTGATGGTGGTAGCAAAATAAATAATGGTTGTGAAGGTGGTGGTGGTTGTATTGTGGTGAAAATGGTATTCTCAGTAAATTAATTGAGGCGATATCGTTGCGGTAATTATTTTTTTATGTAAAAATATGTTAAATAATTTTTAACCATCTCACTTAGAATTAAGTGATCAACATTAAGTAAATCCACCCTGACTTAAAATTTTAATCTATTTTTGGTAGGAATTAAATTTTAAGTGATATAAGATTTAACGTTATCAAACACACTTAATTAAAAATTATTGAAAACTTTAAGTTTTAAGTGCTTAATTGCGTTTCAAACACACCCAGTAAATCCTATATGAGTCATAAATGAGTATAAAACAATACTATGGCTAGTCCTCTCCAGCACCAAACATAAATTATCATATAGTTTATGATATCATATCTTTTTTTATCTCATGTAAACATGTTTATCTCAGGTTAGAGTAGAAAAATAGATCAACTGTTTGTCTTGTCTAGATAGTTCCTAAAACTATATTTAATCCTTGAATAAAGTGTTTTGTACATTTGGAGTGTTTCCATTCGACAATATCGCTCAATTGCAATTTCTATGGTGGTAAACTACCTTTATTTATTGTATTGTCTACACTTGCTCTTGCTAGGAGTAGGACTCAATTAGGTAAGAGTAGCAATAAGTTAAAATAGCACTAAAAAGTCCTAAAGCATTAGGAAAAAGGAACCCTGAGGATGTTCCCAAGTCTTCATTGATTGTTTGAAGAAATCAAATTAAACACTTAGGATGTTCCCAAGCATTGGGAAAAAAGAACCCTGTGTGTGACCCACCCGATGACAAAAAGTGCACCAGGGCCGTCCCGTAGGTGTGCGGTTTGGGTCCCCTACAGTGGCCGAAACAAGGCCGAAAGACCGTGCAGTAGGCGGCCCATTTTGGGCATGAAAACCAACCGCTGGGGTAATTTCACGGCTACCAGTGATGCCCCGGTGAGGCTCTTCCTGCATGACCATGGTGTAGACTCTCTCTATGTTGGGAAACAGGTCCATGTTTATAATCTGAGTACGCAAAGTAGTGTACTTGTCATCGAGGCCCATGAGAAATTGGTAGGTCTGTAAGTCTTGATACTAATTCATTTTTTC
Source organism: Escallonia rubra (assembly GCA_033065855.1). Classification (NCBI taxonomy): domain Eukaryota; kingdom Viridiplantae; phylum Streptophyta; class Magnoliopsida; order Escalloniales; family Escalloniaceae; genus Escallonia; species Escallonia rubra. Next base: position 21,032 of record JAVXUO010002880.1, read on the forward strand.
ATTACCTTTGGGACACCCACACGACTCCAAAGGCGATAAAGTCAACAATTCATCCCACATTCCAAGCAATATTGTGTAATAGGTCATGATAGAGGCCCTTTCCTCTGTAGTCATAGACACATCAGACCATAATATATAGATCCTAGATCTATTGGGTACTGAGTATCGGGTTTTCAAGGAATCCCAGATTAATTTGGCCTCATTAAGTCATGACATAGTGGCACGGATAGGGGGTCCAGTGAGTTACAGATCCAAGAACATAACGTGGAGTTAACAATGTCCCAGGCTAGAAAATCTTCAGATTTAGGGTCCGGTTTTGTAATTCGTCCATCAATAAAAGCAAGATTATTATGTGATTTTAGCGTCAAAATAGCTGATTGTTCCAGGCAACATAATTGTCCTCTTTCAAGGTATCCTTAGTAAGAGAATTACCTAAGTTTGCTTGACTGAACAAGTAGTATTATGAAGTTGGATCAATGTGCTTAGGCTTGGAGGTTTCTGCGTCCTTAGCCATGTCGATGAAGATGGGAACACACCGTTCTGATTGCGGGTCTGATTGAATGCGTCGCAGTGATTGCCGAGAGAGAAGAGGAGTTGTCCGATTGCTTGCACACCGGCAGAGAAGGATACGGGACCTGAGAGTCCGATGAAGTGAAGGCCGGTTACTATGCGGCTGAGAAAAAAAAAATAGGCTAGAATTTGACGCAGTCGAGTGACAATGGTCCGGGAAAGATGAATGCCGGACGAGGAGAAAAAAAAGAGAGGGCGAAGCGGAACTATTATGCTCTTGATACCATATTAATTTTGCGATGAAAGGATTGAGAGAATAGTTTTATGTGTATTCTCATTGGGCAAAGCAAGGTATAAATAATTACAACCTAGTAATCTAAATTCTATATTTTAGGAAACCATACAAAAGAATAGGGAAAAGATATACAAGGAATTAGTCAAACAATTATCTCCTAATTTTGTACAGCGGAATTTCGGCCAAGAGTAAATTTCGGCTGATAGGTTGGACGCCTACTTTCCAAATTTGAGCATTAAGACTCTCAGGTTTTAAGGCTTCAACCCTCTTTCTCTTCAGCCATAGTCTATTCAAAGTTCCCTCGCTCATCGAGTTGTTTGACGAGGTCTTCATTTTTTTTCACCGATCAGTCTAAGAGGATGGTAGCCTAGTTTGCACCATTCCCGTTTACTAAGGGCCATAGTGGTTTGTAATAAGATGTGTGCCGCGGACATTACTCATCATCTGGACAAACATCAATCAATCTGCACAAGTTGCCTTGTTTTCAATGACCTTTCTTTTCACTACAAGAAAAAATACTTTTTAGCGACGGGTTTAGCAACATATTATCTTTCGTCGTTAAGTCACTTTTAGTGACAAATATATTCATCGGTAAAAATCCGTTACTTAAATCTTTATCGACGGAATATTCTGTTGGTAAAGATATTTAGCGACGGACTTCTACCACATGTTGGGATTGGATAGAGCCTCGTTTTACCTCTTGTATAACGATAATTAATGGTTATTAAATATTTTTAGTGACTTTTTTACTAACAATTTAAGTGAAAATTCTTAACAGCAGTTTTTTTACTGTCACTAAATAAAAGTCACTAAAAGTACCTAATAATAATTAATTGTCGCTATATGCGGGTGGATATCAGCCATAATTTTTTTAATTTGTAAGCCAAGATAGAGATTGTTGATATTACACTTATATAATTAATTTTCGTTATATGATTGTAATATGCCTTCAGTACTTTCTTCAAGGTGGAGTACCTGAAGAAGGTATTGAAGGCATATTACACTTTTCTTATAGAGTGGTTTGTTAATAAAAGCCAAGATAGAGATTGTTGATATATATCTTATATTTATGTTCCACGTCGGTTCTTGAAAAAATATTGCAACTTGGTCCTAAGTATATAAGACATCTTGTCTCACATTGGTTGTCTAGAGAAGATCACTATTTATCTCTGAGTATATATGTAAGTTGTCTTGTATTGTGTTTCAGGTCAAGAGAGAAGATTCATTCTTTGAGTAGACAAACAATTGAGAGATACACGTGAGGGAGCGTTGTAAATCTGACTTGTGCAAAATAAATTTGAGTTCTCTCTCAAATTTTTGTGTTCTCTTGTTTACTTATCGTGTTCTATATATTTATTTAGAGCGATTTCGTAACAGACCCATTCTTAGAACCGTTGAATTGGGTGGTGATAGATTCATGATGTAAACCCCAAGTAAGAACAAAAACGGAACAAAAAGACCGAAGGGCTTGGTTTGGCTGAGATGGGTAAATTACCCAATCCCCGCAAGAGACCACTTCTCACTAGCTTGCCCATTGCAGTAGTAGAAACAAAATAAAGTCTTCGGTACTATATATGCAAGCCTATAAAGATTTAGCATAAGAAAAAACACGCTTAATTTCTTCAAAAAAAGAGTAGATGCAACAGCAAGTCTCAAGCGCCTCATTGCCACCGGCAAAAAGCTGGCATCAAGGCATCTATGCTTAGTTAGGATTCTAAGCTTCATACCACATACGTAGTTCATATGTTCATATGGGTGTTCATTTTGTAAACGCTGAAGTACATGCACTTGTGTAAAAATGAATATTTTGTGGTACACGGGCGTCCCATGCATGCCCTAATGATTGCCACGTTTAAAACGTACTTTCTAAATAATCGACGCCCTGGAGTTTGGAGAACTGTTCCAAATGTAACTTCTTTCACATGATCTATGAGAAATTACGAATATCTTCATAATTCTTTTAGCCTAAAAATTTAGGATTTTTCCAGTATTAATATTATTTACTTTTAAGTTTGACAAGTTACTTTAAGTTAGGCTAAATGTAAAATATGTTCTCCTTTCGTGAAATTGTAATATGCACATGACCTATTAGGTTGTTAAGTAGCTCGTTATTTAGTATTAAATTTTTTTGCATATGCAGCATATCACTGAGATTGTAGCTTATTACCTACAAAATGAAAGGTAAAACAAGTGAAGGTGATTAATAAGAAACACACTTCTCTTTATTCTCTCTCTTAAATTACCTCTTCTCTCTCATAGTTAAGGTCCTCTTGGTTAGAAAATTCAGAAGTTAAATTCTAATCAAATATGGTTGAACCAAATTGGCATCCTTTAGAGATAAAATTCAATTGCCAGGGAAAAATCAGTGTTAGCATAGAATATGTTATGTATTTTTTCTTCAAGGAAAAACTTTGGTTACAAGCTAAATTGTAGGAAGAGCTTTACAATCCCATACAATGACGAATGATGGATAGGTACTAAGTACTACCACAGCCCCCAACGCTTAACTCACGTTCCTTGCAAATGGGTATTCTCTAAAAATTGATTTCGATTGTTGCAACATTTCGTTACAGAATTACGATACAAGCTAACGCTGGTAGGCAAACGCGGGGATAGAGAAAGCATGGTTTGCCTCTCTTTGTTAACAATAGATTCGTAATACGATGAAGCCAATTTTGGGTCTCACTGTATCATCGATTGCCCATCGAGACGATGGACATTCTAATTTCTGAAGCTATATATGTTAGTTAAACAAAACTGCAAAAAACACGTACATTGCATTCTCCATTAGCACAATTCGCTAAATTTAAGAGAAAATAAACAAATTCTCTCTGGATTGAACACCTAAACTAGAGAAAACAATTGCAATATTTCAATGGCTTTTTTTTTAATTTCATTAACAATTGTAAACCTAAACCAGGATATAGTACTTAGTAGTGTCATTTGCAGATGTGGAGGAACTAATGGTGGCTCCTTTGCATAATCCTCGGCCCCAAGTTGCAAGTTGTTGTAGCTCGAGTCCGGGGATTGGGGAGGTTCGAAGCCAGAAATGCTTTTGACATCTTCTGGAACATATTCCTGCAGCATTGGTGCAACAATTAGAGATTGTGACCATCAAGTGGTTATTTTTCAAGATTATACATTCTCAAATGGACTTCGTCCCCGTCCTCCGCACCCCCCCCAAAAACCAAAAAAAAAAAAAAAAAATCCATAAAGAAAACACCAAAAAAAAAAAAAAAAAAAAAAAACCAAAAACGGACAACCACATAATAAAACAATAGTTACTTACGTCGATGAAATATACAAGAGGTGTGAAGGGGCGGCGCGGGCGATGAGCATTTTTTTTATCTTTCACCTAAAAAAATCTGAGTTGAAATATACAGCAAAAAATAACAAAGATATTTAGTACGACGAAACTAATTCAGCTGTGAATTCAGAAGTGTGCTGATAGAACCAAATGTGAAATGTGCATAAACTAATTTCTTGACCTTTATGGCCTTTTCACTTTCCTTATTGATTAAAGCGAGAGCCTGTCCAGCGGCCTTCAACGGGCTCAAGAGAAGGAGATGCACCAACCTTTACCCATGTTCTGGATGGACCTTTGAAAATCTTTTTCCTGTCCAATCCATATTTTTTACGGGTTCAAAATTTTTTGCCCATGTTCACCACGGGCTCTATAAAAGTAAGTTAATATCCATATTTTTCAGGCTGGCACGGGTTGCTCAATCTAAATTACATATACCGTTCTGATCCACAATGGTTATCTTTTGCTAGACGTGCGAAGGTTTGGGCCTTAAAAGTTGCACGCTGCTTTAAAAGGTGTCTGTTTCTCTACTTTTTCATAATTATTATCTTTTTAAAAGGACTATAACCACAATTTCGGTTGTCTCTTTGGTTATCATCTATAAAGTTGAATTCATGGGTGTCTCTACTTCGTATAGGTTTATTCCTACATGTTAATGTACTTCCGTTGAATTTAAATTGCAAGTACATAGTATGACGACATTGAAATCCGTTTTGAAACATTAATTGACATGTTTCTATTTGCAGCATAGTATGTTTAAGAACAAATTTTCTTGCATGGATCTTTGACGACGGAGTGACTTTTGGATGGTTTTTGTTGGAGTATTTTAATAAAAAAAGAGATTAATAGTTAATCATAGTTTATTATTGACTAATAATTTTGTTTATATCCCTTCATAATTTGGCAGTTACATATTTGAAAAAAAAATAATATTTTACTTATTTATCTTTATTAGTCAATAAGTGTAAATGATTACATGTGTTTTGGAATTGAAAGTTTATTTTGTACCATAATGTCTCATCATTATAATTTAAATGTGCCACACTTTGGCACCTTTATTGGGTTGAAATGATGTCTAAAACCTTCTTTAAACTCTATCGATCAATGGCACATCAGTTACATTTTCCATTGCACTACTTATGTTGACAAAGGCTTGGTTGAGTTTCCAATCATATTTTTTCAAACAAGATGAGAAGCCTTGCTTGGATTATCCGGGCTACAAAGGAAAATGGTTATTTTGTTAAGCTTGGCCTTTGTTTTGAGCCTTCCTCACCACACACCATTCAGATGGTTTTATACTATTATACACTAGTATGATGATTCTCAGAAATAGATATATTTTCCTATAATATGATGGTCAAGCTGGTGCCTTTGATTTTGGTCATATACTTCTAGTAATGTTTTAGACAAAGAAAGGTGTTGTGTGAAGCTTCCGCTTCTCTAGTTGTGCAAGCTAAAAGAAGCTACAATAAGTGTAGAAAAGCTGGGCTGTTGTATTCTGGAGGCGGCGTGCCGATGCCTATTGTACCTGTTATATACCATAGAGGTGCGAACCGTCTTAAAGGGAGCGACCTAATCCGCGCCTCAACCTAGCTAGCTGAAAAAATACTTCTTTTTGTATGGCTGAAGCGGGACGTTTCATACTATGGTATTTCGTTTGGTCGGCAAGAATATCATCGCAATATCAAAGAGACCTCGAGGTAAATATACTCTTCACACCTCTTGGTAAGGGAAGCAATGGTACACATAAATTTTGAAGTTTCATTGTTTATGAGCTTACTAACAAGAAAAGTTGAATTATTTCCAACAGTTTTAGTTATATTGTTGGACTGTCGTACAACTTTATCTTTCCTTTGTCAATTTGATATTATTATATTTTTCTCTTCTTTTTGGATCGAATAACTTCAGCAATTTTCTTTTTGAGGTTTAATAATTTTGCATTCCAATTTTGTAGGTTGTTTTATTGGTTGCACTAATGATACTATTTGGCAATCTTTAGCAAAAATATAAGTTGCCGACAAGTATAACTAAGGTGTAAAAGTAAAACAGACTTATAATGAAAATTTTCATCGTTATTGATGTTGGTTTACGTTATGATTATATATAAGAAGTAACTTAATGAGTATTTTTATACTTAGCAGATGTTGGGTTAACACTAGTTAATGTTGTAAAATTCAAGCAGAGAGGGAGTTAACTTAAATTGAAGAGGCATGTATGCATTGTACTTGAGCGTTATTAATTCCCGATCCTTGAAAATAATGTCTTTTTTGCAGGTCATTGGCTTGAGTAAATTTTTTTTTTTTGGGGTAAATTTTAAGAGCTTCATTAAAAAATATTTCTAACATAATACATATTTGATCGCCAATGACTATAAGTACTTAGAAAACCGCAACCCTATTCGACTCAAAGTTGGATAAATAGACAAGTCAAAGCGACAAAAACTCTGAGGAGCTTATATGATTTGCGACCTTATTGGCTCCCAGTAACCTCCATATGTTGACCAGCTACAAACATGGAAGCCTTTAAGTCTGGTTCCTAAATAAGCATACATCTGGTTGGAGGCCTTTAAGCATATAGGGCTTCAATGGGTTGCTAAATGCCTGGATCATTAAGCTATAAATACCCCCATGAAGACATCTTGAACATCATAAAGCAAACTTTAGGCTTCAAAACCTTTCCGACCTCCATGTCTACATCTCAACCTCCTCATTCTAATCTTCCTAAGATTTTAAGAGATGATGAAGCGACCCAAGAATGTCAAGCCTTGCTGTCCACCCTCCCGAAAGAAAAAACAAAGCTTATCACTCTGTGCAAGTACCAAGGTTTCTGGCATGGTGCTCCGCTGTTAGGGGGAGTCCTTGCGTGTCAGCAACACTTTCAAGCTCAAGATACAGATATCCTCCTTGCCACCAATCCCAAGTCAGGCACCACCTGGTTGAAGGCACTCATGTTCACCTTACTTAACAGGAAGGATTGTCCCATCACCAAAGACCACCCGTTAGTCACAACTAATCCTCATGATCTCGTACCTTTCTTGGAATTTGATCTCTATGCGAATAATCAGGTCCCCGATCTTGCTTCCTTCGCGTCTCCAAGGCTCTTTTCAATTCATTTACCTTTCACATCGCTGCCAAAATCCGTACACGAGTCTGCATGCAAACTTGTTTATCTGTGTAGGGATCCTAAGGATGTATTTGTTTCCTTTTGGCACTTCGCAAACAAGTTAAGCCCACAAAACGTCGAAATTATCTCATTCGAAGAGACCTTCCACAAGTATTGTAAGGGAGTGAGCATATGTGGACCCTTTTGGGATCATATTCTGGGTTACTGGAATGAAAGCTTGAGAAATCCTGAAAAGATATTGTTCTTAAAGTACGAGGATATGAAAGAGCAGCCTCGGCTTCACTTAAGGAGACTGGCTGAGTTCATGCGTTGCCCATTTTCAGCGAAGGAAGAGACAGAAGGGGTGGTGGATGAAATCTTGGAGTTGTGCAGCTTTGGTAATCTGAGGAACTTGGAAGTGAACAAGGATGGAAAAGTGTCGACTGGCGCGGAAAGTAGTGCATTCTTCCGACGAGGTGAGGTTGGAGACTGGAAGAATTATCTGACAGCTGAGATGGGAGATCAACTAGACGAGATCATTGAAGAAAAGTTCTCTGAGTCTGGATTAAGTTTTTAACTAAGCATCATAGGCGTGCGTGCGTTTCATTGTTTAATTCAGCATTCTTGTCTGTTTGTTTTCTACGTTGTTTGAAGTCATTAGCTGGTCGGAATGGTCTTGTCAAATGATCTTGTTGTCCGATTTTCAAGCGCTGTATAAGTTGGTGTTGTTTCTCTTTTATTTCGCCATTTTGTTTTCCTAATGCCTATGACCAAATAACTGGTTTATATGAGTGCTCGCTTTGTAGACGCTCAGGCATGTGCCCTAGACTGAAAATTGATAGAGAGATATCAAAAGCAAAGTGATTTTAGCGTTTACCCAAACAATATACATCTATATAAGCATACGCTATATAAGAGAAGCTAGCACAAGTATTACAAAAGTCGAAAATACTTGGATCAAACAGGAGGAACTTAATTAAGTTGTCTGTGTAGCGATGAAGACCCCTTATTTGGCTGTGATTCCGTAGGTGCTCAGGCTCAATATTGATTCGTATAGTAGTCTAGGGGTCTCTAGGTTGTCTCCTCTAATTGTAATAAGGAAAAAATTTGGATGCTACCCCAGTTGGAGAAATCTTCCTCCTACCCCCTATATAGTGACAATCAATTGTCTCTAAATATCTCTAGTGACATTTATTTAGTGATACTAAAAAAGTGTTGTTAATAATTGTCGCTGAAAGTATCAGAAGAAAAACCACTAAAAATATTTAGTGACAATTATTGTCACTATAATACGGGGTTTGAGGAAGATTCCTATAACTCGAGTAGGAGCCAAAGTTTGTTCTTGTAATAATGTCTAATAGTTATGGTTTCTCATGACTATGTTGTTATTATTTCTGCTCTTTTTTTGGATCCACCGAATTTCTGTTGTTACTTGTAAATCTTTAGAGCTTAACAAGTTATTTTAAGCTAAGTTACAGTGTAAGATATGCGTTACTTTGGTTTAATTGTAATATGTATGAGATTTATTTAGGCTATCATGTAGCTCGTTATCATTATGACCTTAGCAGTCATGTTTACATAGAGTCATGAGAATGTTATGACCTTCTGTTAGTTAGCCAGAAAATTCTGTAATTTTTATTAACAACGCAATTCTCCTATTTAAAAAAATTTGCTTGTGCAGCATATCACTGAGATTGTAGCTCATGACCTAACAAAATGAAACGTAAAACAAGCGAAGATGATTAAGAAATTCAATTCTCTTTATTGCATCTCTTACAGAGTTAATGTCCTCTTGGTTAGAAATCCATGAATTTTTTTTTTTACTAAATGTGGTTGAACAAAATTAGCATCCTTCGGAGTTACTAAGGTACCTTTAGAGATAAGATAAAATTCAATTGCCAATGAAAAATCAGTGTTAGAATGTTATGTTCATTTTTTTCATGTAAAAACTTTGGTTGCAATCGAAATTGGAAGAAGAGCCTTACAACCCCATACAACGACAAATGTTGGAGATGTACGAAGTACTAACACAGCCCCAAGGCTTAACTCACATCCCTCGAAAACTTGATTTTGATCGTTGCATCAGTTCGTTACAGCATTACAAATACCAACTAACGCTGGTAGGCCAATGCGGGGATAGAGGATGCAAGGTATGCCCCTCTCTTTGCTAACGATAGATTCATATTAGGATGAAAATCCAATTCTGGCTCTCACTGTATCATTGATTCCCCTTCGAGATATTCCATATTCTAATTTCTGAAGCTACATATTGATGCCAAAGAAAGTGGGTTCGCAATAGACGTGGAGGTGCCACAAGGAATGCAGTCCGAATCAGATGTCAAGTGCGCTGATTTGGGACACAACAAGGGTGGAGCAAGGGCAGAGACCAATGGCTTCTCAGACAGAGCCTAAGGGTGGCAGTACTGCGAGGGCGATGGCGTGGGATGAATATACGATGACAGTCACAGTTCGATGCTTAGGTCCAGAGTCAAGGTCCTGTATGTTTCTCTCTATAGGATTCTAGAGTGAAAAATTGAAAATGTTCTGAAAATGTCCAAACGACCCAAATGAATTCTCAAGACCTCTATTTATAGAGATTGAGATGATGATGTCATTAACCGACACGTGGCGTTCCCTGGGAATGACACATCACTGAGGGGGTCCACGGGTGCCGGTGCTCCACGGACTGTCGGATTGCATATTCACCCGGCCTGCCCCGCACAGCGTCGCTCCGTCTGTCTGGAAAGACTGGCTCCCACAGCGTCAGTGTGGCTAGAGAACCCCCTTGATCTAGCCTTCAATCCAAGCCCTTGCAGAGTCCTACATGCCTGGCAGCGGTGGGGAAGACCTGACGCCCAACTGCCAGGTGAACTAGGCGCGATGCCCTTTGAAGACCTGCTCCCGTCTCGGAGTGACCCGGGGGTCATAGTCTTTAGGGGTACCGACGCAAGCCCCCAGTGTCGGAGCACGTAGGCCAGTCACGTAGGCACCATGGCGGAGATAGTGTCCCGGAGGAGTCGCCTATTCCGCGGGCCGAGGTAGCATCCCAGAGGAGCTGTTTACCTGGTGAAAGGGGAGTCTTCATGCCGGAGCACTTAGAGCTCCTTGACAGAGATAGTGTCCCGGATTAGTCGCCTATCCCCGCGGGTGAGTTCTTGTGCCGGAGCACTCGGAGCGCGTCAAGGTAGCATCCCGGAGGAGCCGTCTACCTGGCAGAAGGCGAGTTGAAGAGCTCCCTGGCGAAGATAGTGTCCTGGAGGAGTCGCCTATCTCCGCGGGTGAGTCCTTGTGCAGGAGCACTCGGAGGGCATCAAGGTAGCATCCCGAAGGAGCCGTCTGCTTGGCGGAAGGGGAGTTGAAGAGCTCTCTGGCGGAGATAGTGTCCCGGAGGAGTTGTCTATCCCTACGGGTGAGTCCTTTTGCCGGAGCACTCAGAGCGCGTCAAGGTAGCATCCCGAAGGAGCCGTCTACCCGACTGGCCGAGGTAGCATCCCAGAGGACCGTCTATCTGGCGAAAGAGGAGTTGAAGAGCTCCCTGGCGGAGATAGTGTCCCGGAGGAGTCGCCTATCCCCGCAGGATGTTGCACACTTCGGAGAGTGGGTCGAAGCATGTTCCATAACCAAGGCAAGGTGCGCATGGTGTGGTGAATGAGTGTGGTGCCCGGGGGGCATGTAACATGATTGTGATGCATGGGGGCGATGAAGTGAGTAAGGTCGGGGGCACGGTAGTGTGACAAAGAGCCTGAGGGCACGGCTGTATTAGCGGCGCAGCGCACGGACGCGGCGGAGTGAATATGGTGCCGGGGGCACAGCTGTATCAGCGGCGTGGCGGAGTGAATATGGTGACGTCTGGACGACATGCGACGAGGTCGCGGAGTGACGTCCTGGTGACTGGGGTCGCGGAGTGACCTCCGGGCGACGGGGTTGCGGAGTGATGTATTGTCCCTTGAAGAGTAGTGAAAATGCTAAGTATGGAAGCCAAAGGCCAACCATTGGGGGAAGGCTAAGGCCAACCTCAAGGGGAGGCCGAGGTCGAGGCCGACCCCAAGGGGGAGGCCAATGCCAACCTCCTTGGGCAAGTGCCATGGTTCGCCAACGGGCGATGTGCGATGGTAGGAGCGTGATGAGCAGTCGCGCAAGGATGAGTTTCTTGGTGACGAAGTCACGTAGAAGAAGTAAGAAGTGCACGTGACTTGAGCGTGCACGCTTTGGTCGGTTGTGAGCGTTGAATATTGAATGTTGCTTGTGCGGACGTGTGATGCCAAGGAAAGTGGGTTCGTACTTACGTGGAGGTGCCACAAAGGCTACAGGCCGTGTCGGCTTCCAAGTATGCAAAGTGAGAGACAGTAAGGACGGAGTAAGGGCTGAGAGCAAGGCTTCCCAGACAGGCCGTGAGGAATGGCAGTGCTGCGAAGGCAAAGCTAAGACGAACGGGGCCGGCAGTCGATAGTCCAATTCAGGGTCCGAGCCGAGGTCCAAGTCAGGGTCCAATGTTACGATCTTAAGTTATGTCCAATTTTGTGTTTCTCTCTCTAGAATCTAAGAGCTCACCAATTCTAGAGTGAGAAAGTGATTTTTGTGAGAATGAAGAAGAAGTCATTTTTGAGTTGTAAAGTTCACTATTTATAGAAAATAATGTGCTTATGTCATAAAGTGCCACATGTCGTCCCCCGGGAGTGACACGTCACTAGGGGATCCCAAAATACCGGTTCTCCGTTGGACTGCCGGTTCCCAAATATGCGTTGCCAACCTCGCACAGCGTCGCTCTGCCTGTCTGAGAAGACTGACCATACCATGACGGCATGGTCAGAGTAAACCCGTTGCCCCAGCCACCAATCCAAGCCCTTACTGAATCCCATGAGGTGCGTCAAGAGACGCGCAGATAACCTGACAGTGGTGAGGGTTACCCCTGTAGCCAACTGCTAGGCGGACTAGGCGCGATGCCCTCCAAGGACCTGCTCCCGTCCTAGAGTGACCCGGGGGTCATTGCCCTGGTGGTGTCGAAGATCGATAGTAACATGAGCGGACACGGTCGCAGCTCAGTGCTCCGAGTCTGTGGCGAGGGGTCCTTGTGTCGAAGCCCCCTGTGACTGTGACGGCGATGGCTATGCGGTTGTGAGCTCATCCCGGTACGAGGGACGAAGCCCCATTGTGATCGAGACGGCGATGGCTATGAGGTTGTGAGCCCATCCCGGTACGAGGGACGAAGCCCCCTTGTGATTGAAACGGCGATGGCTATGAGGTTGTGAGCCCATCCCGGTACGAGGGACGAAGCCCCCTTGTGATTGAGACGGCGATGGCTATAAGGTTGTGAGCCCATCCCGGTACGAGGCCGAAGCCCCATTGTGATTGAGACGGCGATGGCTATAAGGTTGTGAGCCCATCCCGGTACGAGGCTGAAGCCCCCTTGTGATTGAGACGGCGATGGCTATAAGGTTGTGAGCCCATCCCGGTACGAGGCCGAAGCCCCCCTTTTGATTGAGACGGCGATGGCTATAAGGTTGTGAGCCCATCCCGGTACGACGCCGAAGCCCCCATTTTGATTGAGACGGCGATGGCTATAAGGTTGTGAGCCCATCCCGGTATGAGGCCGAAGCCCCCCTTGTGATTGAGACGGTGATGGCTATAAGGTTGTGAACCCATCCCGGTAGTATGCAACATGATTGTGGCGCTTGAGCGCGGTGCCTATAGCACGAGACAATACCTGGTGCCTGGGGCACGTGTTGTGAAAGTGGTGTGGCGACGAACGTCGCGGAGCAATATTTGGTGCCGGGGCACGTATTATGAGACTGGCGCACGGGCGCGGCGACGAACGTCGCGGAGCAATTCTTGGTGTCGGGGCATGTATCATGGTAATGCACGTAGGCACGGCGACGATCGTCGCGGAGACAATACTTGGTGCCGGGGCACGTATCATGAGAATGCATGCAAGCGCGGCGACGAACGTCGCGGAGCAACAGTTGGTGCCGCGGGCACGTATCATGACGATGGCGCAAGGGCGCGGCGACGAACGTCGCGGAGCAACAGTTGGTGCCACGGGCACGTATCATGACGATGGCGCAAGGGCGCGGCGACGAACGTCGCGGAGCAACAGTTGGTGCAGGGGGCACGTATCATGACGATGGCGCAAGGGCGCGACGACGAAAGTCGCGGAGCAACAGTTGGTGCGGGGGGCACGTATCATGACGATGGCGCGAGGGCGCGGTGACGAACGTCGCGGAGCAACAGTTGGTGCCGGGGGCACGTATCATGACGATGGCGCTCGGGCGCGCATCGGGTGTCCCGAAGACGAGATGTGAGCTGAGTGTGCCTGTCATAACAAGATAATGAATGCAACATATAGTAATGACAAAGTTGGTAGTTATGGTATGCGGTGGTCGGCGAAGGGTCATTCGGTGATAGTGCGCGACTTTGGGCGATGGGCATCGCGGGAGCAGTGTGCGGTCATGGATGACGGACGTCCCGAGGTTGATGCACGACGGACGTCGTGAGGTTGATGCACGACGAACGTCGCGAGGTTGATGTACGAACGTCCGTGAACATCGCGGAGGTGCAAAGACTCGAGAAAAGAAGTGCGCGCGAGAGGGGAGACCATTGGCCAAAATGGGGGGAAGGCCAAGGCTAACCCCTCGTGGAGGCCGAGGCCGACCCCCTGGGGTTGGCCAAGGCCAAATGGGCAACTCCCATGAAGGAGCCCAAGGCCACTCCCCCCCCCTTGGTGAACTTCGGGCGCGCCGACGGTAGATGGTTTGATGAGCAAAGACAAATCTGAAAGTTGCATTATGACAAGCGTGTCGACGTGAATCGTACCTACATGACGAACGAGATTTCAAAGGCACGTGCAAAGCGTACGAAGTGAAAAAAGTGCGAAAAGGGGTTTGCGCAGAGGGGTGAACCACCGGGGGAAAATGGCCGAGGCCAAGCCCTCCAGGAGGCCGAGGCCGACCCCCATGGCCTGGGGAAGGCCGAGGCCGACCCCCATGGCATGGGAAAGGCCGAGGCCGACCCCCTGGGGTTGGCCAAGGTCCTTTGGCCATCTTCCATTTTTCGGAGCCCAAGGCCACTTCTCCTTTTCCGAACTTCGGGCGCGCCGTCGGTAGGTGTTTTGATAAGCAATGACGAGTCTGGCAGTTGTGTTATGACGAGCATGTTGCCAAAAATCATACCCACGTAGCGATCAAAGTGTCTAGGTTACGTACGAAGCGTACGAGGGGAAAGAAGTACGAAAAAGGGGTATGCGGGAAAAGGGTGAACCACCGGGGGAAAGTGGCCAAGGCCAAGCCCCCCAGGAGGCCGAGGCCGACCCCTATGGCCTGGGGAAGGTCGAGGCCGACCCCCTGGGGTTGGCCAAGGTCATTTTCCCCTTTGACCCCATTTCTCCAAATGCGCCGCCGGCCGATATTTTTGATGAAAAGGTGCCTGGATGGTCTCGGCGTGACGATCGCGTTAGCGTTAGTGACGTCGACGCGAAAATAAGATGTCTAAGTCGTGCACGAAGCGCGCGGAACGAGAAAAAATATGTGTCTCGGGCGCACGGGCACTGACCGGTTTGATGTGTTGGAAAATTAACCGTTGACAATGTTGACGTGTTCGCGTGAAATGGGACCCCTATTGGGCCCTTGGGTACGACCAGAATAGGTTGGGAACATAAGCCCCCTGCGTGTGGTGTGCGCGGAGGGGCAACCCGAGCGGGCGCCGCACGCATAAACGCTTGGAAGAAAAGAATATTTTTTTTATGTTCTTTGGCCGGAGAGTAGCTGACGTCGTCTCTGAATGAGGGAAGGTGAAGAGTAGGTGGCTCGAGCCACCTCGTGCACCACCTATTGAGACCTTGGAATGCTTGGGCGTTGACATAGGGGCACGACGATGGGGCGCATGAGCGTGGTCGTGGAGTCAGTGCACGAGCGACGGGGGTCGCGGAAATGACGTCCAGGCGATGGACGATGAGCATTGAGGAGTTGGCGCGCGGGCGTGAGCGACGTCCGGACGACGGGTAACGGGGGTCACGGAGAAGACGTCCAGGCTATGAGCGACGGGGTCGCGGAGTTGGCGCGCGGGCACGGGCGACGTTCGGACGACGAGCGGCGGGGGTCGCGAAGATGACGTCCGGGCGACGCGGTGCCTGGGTATGGCGACATGCATTTGAACAATGAGTAGGAGTAAGTGGTTCGAGCTACCTCGCGCACCACCTACCAAAGACGTTGATGTCGAGGTTGTCACAACACGGGGCGTGGTAAAAGAATGCAAAAAAGTTCTAAGTGTAGAAGAGTAAGAGATGGGTAGGGGCGCGATGTGCGCGATCGGGCGTCGCGATGGGGGCAGTCCACGACGGGCGCAGGGGCGCGGGCAATGCAAGGCGGTCAATGTTGCAAAAAAATCTAAGTGTGGAAAAGTGAGAAAATGGGTAACGGAGGGAGTCAAGAAGTGCTACACCAAAGCATATGAAGTTTTAGTTGAAGTAAATTGGTATTTTAGTTTTTGGTTTGGTTAGATTGAAAAAAAAAAGCTAAGTGTTTTGTAGGGTGAGTATAATGGAATATGAGAAAGAAAATATGTTGATCATGAGGGGTGTTGTATTTATGAAGTAGTGTAAATAAAGTATGTGGTTATGTGAGAGAGGGAGAGAGAAGACAAATAAAACTAAGTATGAAATTGTGGTAGTAGTAAATGGGGGAGTTAATGGGGGTGAGGTAGAAGAAGAGAAAGAGGGAGGGGGGTCGGCCGTGGGGAGGGGGTTGGGGAGGCCGAGGCCGAGGGGTGTGAGGAAAGCGGGAGGGTGAGATGAGGGAATTGATGGGGGCATGTAGTATGAGAGAGAGAGTGTGTGTGTGTGTGTGGGTTTAATGATGAGTGGAAAGGAAGAAAGAAAAACCAATGAGAAGAATGAGAGAGCAACCCACGTGTGGAGGGGGTGAGTTAATAAGAGAGAATGTGTAAGAGAGAGAGAGAGAGAGAGAGAGAGAGAGAGAGAGAGAGAGAATAATGAGAGTCTGATTGGAGAGAGGAGAGAGAATGGTGAGTGAATGAAGAGGGGAGAGGGGGTCGGCCTAAGGGAAGGCGTGGGGAGGCCGAGGCCGAAGGGTGTGGTTGTGGGAAAGGGGGGCATTGGAAATGATGGGAGAAGAGAAATATGAAGAAAGAGTGATGTGAAAGGTGAGAATTAAATGTGTGTGTGAGAGAGAGAGAGAATGTGGGTAATGATGAGTGAAAATGAAGAGAAGTAAGGGGGAGGGTGGGAGAAACCCACATGAAGGTGAAAGAGAAGAGAGTGTTGGGTGAGTTAATGAGTATAAGAGAGAGTGTGTAAGAGAGTGTAAGAGAATGTGTAAGAAAGAGAGAGAGGCATTTAATGTGACAAGAGAGAGAGAGTGTGTGAAGTGGAGAAATTGGAGGATGTTGTCTCGGATAGTGAGGGAAGAGAAGGAAATGTGTGAAATGGGTGATGTGAAGGAAGAAAGAGAAAAAGTAAAAAGTGATGGGAGGGAGAGAAAAAGGAAAAGAGAGAAATGGAGAGAGGGAATTAAAATTGGGAAGAGAGAGTGGGGAAGACCCACATGGAGGGGTGGGATGGAGGCTGCCCGAATTTGGGGCTGCCCAGGCGCCTGGGTGGTGGGTGGGGCGGGGGGGGTGCAAAAAAAATTTTTTTTTTTGTTGGCCTCCCTAAGGAGGGAACCCGCAATGGAATTCTTCATAATGTACAAGAAGAGAATGAGAGAAGTGGGATGGTGGGAGTATGAAAAAAATAACATCAAAAGGAGAAAGAAGTTATGTATGAAGCGGGAAGAAGTATGGTGAGGGAAGAGAGGAAAGAGTGAGGGGGAGAGTGATAAGAGCATGAGGGGAAGATGAAAAACTTGAAAATTTTTCTAAGTGTAGAATTTTTTTTAGCTCGGGCAAAGATGCTAAGGGAGGCCGCTGAGGATGATCATCGATGATTGGTTGCGAAAAAAGTGAAATTTTTTCTAAGTGTTGGGCTGAGACAAGGATGCCGAGGGAGACCACTAAGGATGATCATCGATGATCGGTTGCGAAAAAAATGAATTTTTTTTAAGTGTCAAGAAAAGTAGATGGAGGATGATGATGCGACCGTAGTAACGGGCTCGAGCCACCCCGCGCACCACGTACCAAGTCGTTGCAATGTGAGGCCGAAGGGATTGGGAAGGGGTGAAGCCCCCAAGGGAGTGGGTGATGGCATGAAGGGTGATATCAATAGACTTGTGCAAGAGCAATGTAGCTTGAAAATTTTCTAAGTCTGGAAAATGTAACTTCATTGATAACGAAGGATAGGCAGCATGCCTTGATACATGGGTATGATGTACATGGAAACTTGCAAAATGAACGAAAAAATTACAAGTGTGGAAAATGCACTAAGGCATGCCAAGGCTTGGTCGGGTAGGTCATATGTCCCGTACTTAGAGTTTGAGCTCTCCGGACGCAATCTTGTCGGCGAAGACAAACTTGAGGCCCCTGCACCACTTGAGGCCATGACCGACCTTTCGATGATAGGGACAGTAATTGTGATGGGCTAAGTCTTCCGGGGTAGGTTCATTGTCGACATTGGGCAGGGTTATGGCATTGTCGTCGATCCATGTCTCGAGGAGAGTTCTAACAATCTTCAAGTCGCACGGGTAGTCCGGGGTAGGCATCGGCTGCCCTCTCTTGTCAGGACGCCCGTCCCTTCCTTGGGACTGACGCTTGCGGCTGTTGTCGTCGTTACTAGCTGCTTCCATCGTCGCGGCCAAGGCAATATGAGGTTGGGGCTTTGGGGTCTTTGACGGACCGACCGAATCATAGGTGCGTCGTGCAGCTTCCTTGAGATGTCCCCAAGATCGAAGCTGAAGGTTTTCAAGGTAGACCTTGTAGATGTCATTCATGTTCTTGATGCAAATGGGCACAAGGGTTTCATCCTTGCTGAAGTCAGTGCACTCCAAGCACTTGTGATGAAATCGCGTAACATAGGTGTTGAGGTCTTCCCCGGGATTCTGGCGGATCCCGGCAATGTCAACGATGGTCACACGTTCTGTCTCACAGTGAAACTTGTCAACGAAGAGCTGGACCATGTCGGACCATGAGTGGATAGTACTATCAGGAATCTGATGATACCAAGAGTATGTGAGACCAGTCAGGGACTTGTGAAATTTCCGAAGCTTCAAAGTGTCGTCCTCCCCGTAGTGCTCCAGGGAGCCAGCAAAACAGGTGAGGTGCTCGCGGGCGTTGCCCTCTTTGCCATTGAACAAAGTGAAGGATGGTTGCTTGTACTTGACGGGGTAAGGCTTGGTAGCGAGGCTGCCAGAGTAGGGAGCATGGCCTGACAGCTTAGAGGGGGAGTGGGGTAAGGATGACTGCTTGAGACGGTGAAGGAAGGCATCAAGGTCATGCTTGGTGACGTACGACGCATGTGAGGGTTTGTGCCCTGTCGTGATGATCCGAGCACCAGAGCCCCCAGACGGTACAACCTGAGGCATTGAGGGGATGACGATGGTAGAGAGGGGTTGGTGGTGGTGAGCAACTTGTTGGGGCATGGTTTGTACATGGGTAGTGTCAGCTGCTGGAGGCCGGTCGTCAGGAAAGGTCGACTGGAGTAAGCCGGGGGAATGACTTGTGTTTAGGTTTCGACTAGTTATGTTCGGGTTAGGCTCCATCTCAATTGATTCGTGAGTCTCCGAAGTGCTTCGAGCAAGGGCAATGCGTGGCGCCGGGGGCTGAGGTGCCGCGAGTCCTACTGTCGAGGGCCCAGAGGACCAAGGTAGCGGTGGTCGCGACATTGGGGCCTGAGCAGTGTCCAAAACTAGTCCAGGCCTTGAAGGCTGGATATGAGCAGGAGGGGCCAAACCTGGATCTTGGGATAACACGGGGTGAGTAATGGGCACAGGGTGCAGAGCTCTAAGGCTTTGGGAAATTGGTGATTGTGAAGTCAAGACTTGGATTGATTTTTACATTTCTACCATGGTTGTCATAAGAGTGGCTATAGTGGGCGAAAACTGCTGGATGGCCACAACGACTGCAACTTGTATGTCAGGTGCGGTAATTTGTGGCTGGTCTTGGGGACGCACAGTACTGGTCCCCTCTTGTTCACCCGAGTGGTCATCTTCTTGCACGGCATGGATAAGGCCCTGGCTGGCAGCCCTTGTAACTTTTCGTTGTCTAGGCATGGAGACTGAGTGCGGAAGATAGACAGACTGCAATACGATGCTCACCTCCCCAGCGGAGTCGCCAAAATGATGCCAAGGAAAGTGGGTTCGTACTTACGTGGAGGTGCCACAAAGGCTGCAGTCCGTGTCAGCTTCCAAGTATGCAAAGTGAGAGACAGCAAGGACGGAGTAAGGGCTGAGAGCAAGGCTTCCTAGACAGGCCGTGAGGAATGGCAGTGCTGCGAAGGCAAAGCTAAGACGAACGGGGCTGGCAGTCGATAGTCCAAGTCAGGGTCCGAGCCGAGGTCCAAGTCAGGGTCCAATGTTACGATCTTAAGTTATGTCCAATTTTGTGTTTCTCTCTCTAGAATCTAAGAGCTCACCAATTCTAGAGTGAGAAAGTGATTTTTGTGAGAATGAAGAAGAAGTCATTTTTGAGTTGTAAAGTTCACTATTTATAGAAAATAATGTGCTTATGTCATAAAGTGCCACATGTCGTCCCTCGGGAGTGACACGTCACCAGGGGGTCCCAAAATACCGGTTCTCCGTTGGACTGCCGGTTCCCAAATTCGCGTTGCCTGCCTCGCACAGCGTCGCTCTGCCTGTCTGAGAAGACTGACCATACCATGACGGCATGGTCAGAGTAAACCCGTTGCCCCAGCCATCAATCCAAGCCCTTACTGAATCCCATGAGGTGCGTCAAGAGACGCGCAGATAACCTGACAGTGGTGAGGGTTACCCCTGTAGCCAACTGCTAGGCGGACTAGGCGCGATGCCCTCCAAGGACATGCTCCCGTCCCGGAGTGACCCGGGGGTCATTGCCCTGGTGGTGTCGAAGATCGATAGTAACATGAGCGGACATGGTCGCAGCTCAGTGCTCCGAGTCTGTGGCGATGGGTCCTTGTTTCGGAGCCCCCTGTGATTGTGACGGCGATGGCTATGAGGTTGTGAGCCCATCCCGGTACGAGGGACGAAGCCCCCTTGTGATTGAGACGGTGATGGCAATGAGGTTGTGAGCCCATCCCGGTACGAGGGACGAAGCCCCCTTGTGATTGAGACGGCGATGGCTATGAGGTTGTGATCCCATCCCGGTACGAGGGACGAAGCCCCCTTGTGATTGAGACGGCAATGGCTATAAGGTTGTGAGCCCATCCCGGTACGAGGCCGAAGCCCCCTTGTGATTGAGACGGCGATGGCTATAAGGTTGTGAGCCCATCGCGGTACGAGGCCAAAGCCCCATTGTGATTGAGACGGTGATGGCTATAAGGTTGTGAGCCCATCCCGGTACGAGGCCGAAGCCCCCCTTTTGATTGAGACGGCGATGGCTATAAGGTTGTGAGCCCATCCCGGTACGAGGCCGAAGCCCTCATTTTGATTGAGACGGCGATGGCTATAAGGTTGTGAGCCCATCCCGGTATGAGGCCGAAGCCCCCTTGTGATTGAGACGACGATGGCTATAAGGTTGTGAGCCCATCCCTGTAGTATGCAACATGATTGTGGCGCATGAGCGCGATGCCTATAGCACGAGACAATACCTGGTGCCTGGGGCACGTGTTGTGAAAGTGGTGTGGCGACGAACGTCGCGGAGCAATATTTGGTGCCGGGGCACGTATGATGAGACTGGCGCACGGGCGCGGCGACGAACGTCGCGGAGCAATTCTTGGTGTCGGGGCACGTAGGCACGGCGACGAATGTCGCAGAGACAATACTTGGTGCCGGGGCACGTATCATGAGAATGCATGCAAGCGCGGCGACGAATGTCGCGGAGCAATAGTTGGTGCCGTGGGCACGTATCATGACGATGGCGCAAGGGCGCGGCGACGAACTTCGCGGAGCAACAGTTGGTGCCGTTGGCACGTATCATGACGATGGCGCAAGGGCGCGGCGACGAACGTCGCGGAGCAACAGTTGGTGTCGGGGGCACGTATCATGACGATGGCGCAAGGGCGCGGCGACGAACGTCGCGGAGCAACAGTTGGTGCCGGGGGCACGTATCATGACGATGGCGCTCGGGCGCGCATCGGGTGTCCCGAAGACGAGATGTGAGCTGAGTGTGCATGTCATAACAAGATAATGAATGCAACATATAGTAATGACAAAGTTGGTAGTTATGGTATGCGGTCGTCGGCGACGGGTCATTCGGTGATAGTGCGCGACTTTGGGCGATGGGCATCGCGGGAGCGGTGTGCGGTCATGGACGACGGACGTCCCGAGGTTGATGCACGACGGACGTCGTGAGGTTGATGCACGACAAACGCCGTGAGGTTGATGTACGAACGTCCGTGAACATCGCGGAGGTGCAAAGACTCGAGAAAACAAGTGCGCGCGAGAGGGGAGACCATTGGCCAAAATGGGGGGAAGGCCATGGCTAACCCCTCGTGGAGGCCGAGGCCGACCCCCTGGGGTTGGCTAAGGCCAAATGGGCAACTCCCATGAAGGAGCCCAAGGCCACTCCCCCCTCTTGGTAAACTTCGGGCGCGCCGACGGTAGGTGGTTTGATGAGCAAAGACAAATCTGAAAGTTGCATTATGACAAGCGTGTCGACGTGAATCGTACCTACATGACGAACGAGATGTCAAAGTCACGTGCAAAGCGTACGAAGTGAAAAAAGTGCGAAAAGGGGTTTGCGCAGAGGGGTGAACCACCGGGGGAAAATGGCCGAGGCCAAGCCCTCCAGGAGGCCGAGGCCGACCCCCATGGCCTGGGGAAGGCCGAGGCCGACCCCCATGGCATGGGAAAGGCCGAGGCCGACCCCCTGGGGTTGGCCAAGGTCCTTTGGCCATCTTCCATTTTTCGGAGCCCAAGGCCACTTCTCCTTTTGCGAACTTCGGGCGCGCCGACGGTAGGTGTTTTGATAAGCAATGACGAATCTGGAAGTTGTGTTATGACGAGCGTGTTGCCAAGAATCATACCCACGTAGCGATCAAAGTGTCTAGGTTACGTACGAAGCGTACGAGGGGAAAGAAGTACGAAAAAGGGGTATGCGGGAAAGGGGTGAACCACCGGGGGAAAGTGGCCAAGGCCAAGCCCCCCAGGAGGCCGAGGCCGACCCCTATGGCCTGGGGAAGGCCGAGGCCGACCCCCTGGGGTTGGCCAAGGTCATTTTCCCCCTTGACCCCATTTCTCCAAATGCGCCGCCGGCCGATATTTTTGATGAAAAGGTGCTTGGATGGTCTCGGTGTGACGATCGCGTTAGCGTTAGTGACGTCGACGCGAAAATAAGATGTCTAAGTCGCGCACGAAGCGCGCGGAATGAGAAAAAATATGTGTCTCGGGCGCACGGGCGCTGACCGGTTTGATGTGTTGGAAAATTGACCGTTGACAATGTTGACTTGTTCGCGTGAAATGGGACCCCTATTGGGCCCTTGGGTACGACCATAATAGGTTGGGAACAACGTGTTATGCAAAATGGGACCACAGTGGGCCTTTGGGTGCGACCAGAATAGGTTGGGAACACATATGTTAGTCAACCAAAACTTGAAAAAACATACTTTTGGGAACACATACCAGGCATTCTCCCTAAGCACAATTCGCTAAATTTACGAGGAGATACACGGATTCTCTCTGAAAATTAGAACGAAACTTGGAGAACACAATTGCAATATCTTCAATGGTTTTTTTGTGATTTCATTAGAGCCATCGGCATGCCAATTACTAGTCATTCATAATTATTCATATCGATCACATGGTTACGGGAAGGAAAGTAAAAGTTAGTCATTCATTACAAGGATGAGATCCCAAGGAGCCTTTGAGCAAGAAGCTATATTGGTGTTAATCTTTAGCGAATACCAAATGAAAGTAAGGCTAGCCTTGATGCCAAAACACTTACGGCTTTAATCAAAGCAATGTACCGTTTCTGCAGCAGGTGGTAAAATCTCTATGAAGCAACCATTGTTTTGATAAAAGTCAAAACTGCTTTGACAATGGAGCTAGCAAAAAATAAAACAATAAATTTGATAGTTTAACTTGGAGCAATCATGAATATATTGTCAAATTGGTTTTGATTGTTTGATGTGAAACTAGCTCACCTCGACTATCGAAGCCAAGGCATGCTCTCTCTATGATATTCAACTCAACTAAGATTTTTTACCCAAAATTAAGCCATTTGTATCATACTTGTTGGGCTTGCTACAATAATCCTTATTTCCACTCTCTCCTATCAAAAGATTTTTCTTATACATATGCTAGCAATCAAACCCTTTCTCAATGCTCACAGTTTGATGTAAAATGTTCGTACGTTTTCTTCCTCAGTTTCTTGTCTCCTTCTTATTGTCATACATTTTCAAGCTAATATGAGACGTGCCAACGAGTATGAGGTACCTGCATATAACTACTTGTTGCATAGTATGATGGTATGGAAACCTTACTTAATATAGGGTGTTAATTGTTAAAGACAAGATTATCATCGGAGGATCTCACCATAGATATTCGGTCTGTAGGTAGCTTACTCTATAACCTTTAACTATAGCCCACCAATTCCCAAGACATTCACACACAGATTGCTTCAGGTAAATAGGATGTATTAGATGCTGATATGCCGAAATAATTTATATTTTGGAAAACACTAACAATTCCCGCCATTTTACAAAATATAAGACAAAAGCAGATACAAAAGCCAGATCTTATTATCTAGTGAAGTACATACATAAGTGAAGATGTCTTACGACTCGAATCTTCACTTAGTGATTACATAATAAGGCTAATCTAATAGTGTGGTAGATAAACTTTGAACCACTGATCCTTACTGACTAGCCGGTCACACATCACACATGGAACTCCTATCCATATACAAATCCAGAAAACATCTTATACAATAAAGGCCTTGTAAATTTTATCTTGTTTTTCATAAGCGCTCTAGAGTTAAGCCTTTAAACTTGACAGAAGCGACCCCACTTCACACTCACTAGTCAGGTCTATCAAAAGTGTACCGTAACGAACACTGTAAGAAAATAATCTTTTTATAGACCTATTAAGAGCATAATGCTCATATATTCTTTTCATTACGTTTACCAAGCACATACCGTTAGGACGACTGAAAATTTTAAGTGCTTGCAATCACCATAATAATGTACTTTTGACTCATCGAACCTCAAGACTTGGTGTTAGCAAGCGTTGAGCCGAGATTTCCATTAATGGTGATCAATGAAATGGACTTGAGACCCATCCCTTGTAAAGTCCTAACAACTATTTGTCCTGCAAGCCCTTCGGTTAAAAGATCCGTCAAATTTTTCGATAACTTCACATATTCCAATGTGATTACTCCTTCCGTAATCAACTGCCTCACATAGCTATGTCTAAGACCAATATGTCTAGACTTTCCATTATATACTTTGCTACCTGCTCGTAATAGAGTTGATTGACTATCACAACTTTTAGATATTAGAGCCATAGGCTTAGGCTACAAAGGAATTTCCAAAAGTAAGTTTCTTAGCCATTATGCCTCCTTGCCCCTACAGCTAAAGCGATAAACTCTGCTGCCATGGTAGAATCAATAATGCAAAGTCTGCTTCTTCAAACCACAGGATATTGCGCCCCCACTAAGTGTAAAAATCCATCCACTTGCGAAAGCATAGTCCTCCTGATTTGTAATTCAACTGGCATTTGTAATCCTTCCAAAATTGAAAGATATCCATTGTAACATATGTCAAAATTCATAGTTCGTTTGAGGTACTTAGAGACCCTATATACTGCATTACAATGCATATTACTAGGACAACTAGTATATCTACTAAGTTTTCCTATTGCATAAGTAATATCTGGTCTAGTATAAGTCATGGCATACATTAAACAACCTATTGTACTCGCATATTCTAGTTGTCTCACAGTTGTACTATCATTGGAAGACAACTTGATACTCTCATCAAAGGGTGTGCCAAATAGGGTGCTGTCCAAATAGTCAAACCTTTTTAACACCTTCTGTAATATTAAGAAATAATGGTTCCATAACCTTGTCATATGACAAGGTTATGGAACCATTATTTCTTATGATTTTAATTCCTAAAATTACATCAGCAACACTTATGTCATTCATGTCAAAATCATCAGATAAGAATTTCTTTGTTTTTTACAACTTGTCTAAGCCAGACAAAAAATGCTCATACCATCTACGTAGAAGCAAATGATAACTCTTGTACTGCCATTGAACTTGCTGAACACACTCTTATCCGATTCATAAATTTTGAAACCATTAGATAGCATAATTTGATCAAACTTTGATGCCAGTGTTTTGGGACTTGCTTTAGTCCATACAGTGACTTAATCAATTTACAAACTTTATGTTCTTGCCAACGTACAACAAATCATTCCAGTTGTTGTATGTGTACCTCCTCCTCTAATTCACCATTCAAGAATACTGTTTTAACATACATTTGGTGTATTACTAACTTATGACGGATGCCAGTGACTGTCCTTGTAACTAGTGCATAAGTGTCAAAGTAATCGACACCTTCTTTTGGAAAAATCTCTTAGCCACTATCCTTGTCTTAAAATTTTCAATCGATCCATCAACTCTAAATCTTTTACACATGTTAGTATTTTTGAAGTACCAATGATTCAAAAAAGTGATCGTGCAAAAGATTGCCGCCTTTATGAGATTGTGGATTATCTCTTATGAGTGCGAAAATTGGCATATCAGCATTAGGGATTCCGATCCACTGTTGTGGCTAGGGTTACAGCAATGGTGCTGTGACCCTGTCACAGCCGTCCGATCCTTATGGTTTGGAGGGAAGGGTTTAGATCATGCCATGTCACCCACATTTAATTCCCCTCATTTACTCTGCCGGCACCAACCACCATTCACTCTCTCTCTCTCTCTCCCTCTCCAGTTCCTTCGCCCGGGATCTCCTCACGCCGTCCACTTCCCGGCGAAGAAACAGCGACATCACCGTCACCCATAAGGATCTTCCGGTGACGCATCTACCAACACCGGCGTGCCTTCCTTCGACCAGCGGCTCCTCACGCCGTCCACGGCGACGCCACATCCACCGGTGAATATTCCGGCGACGCATCTACCAAGCATCTTCAAGCTTATTGTTGTATGGCGACGAGCCAAAAGATCTTCTATAAGAATTAGTTCTTAAGGAAACAAATAAATAAGATCGAAAGGATCTTCCTTTTAATCTTTCTTGTATGGAGTGATTCTTGTAGCTCTTTTCCTATTTCTCCTTTTGTTCTTAGTAATAATCTTTGAAATAAGTTGGTCATCTTTACTTTCTAATGGTTAGTTCATGCCTCTTGTTTCTTACTCAAAAGTTACTTGGAGAAAAGCAATCAATTCTGGAAGCGGAGGACAGGGGAGCTAGTTAGCTTCACGCCTGTGACTATTCGTATATCAAATCAACCACCATGGCTACTGGAACAGCCACTAATGTGAGTAGTGCTCACTGTCGTGACAATCATCATAGCCGATAAGCGCTGGTTACACATCTGTGGCCATTTACCAGCTAGAACCGCGCATGGAAATACTCAGGCCCGTTGAACGGTCCCTTGCCCGTTGAACGGTCCTTTGCCGGCAGAGTAAATGAGGGGAATTAAAGGTGGGTGATGTGGCGTGATCTAAACCCTTCCCTCCCACCCATAAGGATTGGACAGCTGTGACAGGGTCACAACACCAATGCTGTAACCCTAGCCACAGCAGTGGATCGGGATCCCAGCATTAGGACAAATTAGGGAAGGGGTCTAGGACAAGGTCAAATGTTTTCGCATCGAGCTTTTGACCGCTGACCGCATTTGACCATCGCTGACCCTCTTGGTGACAAATGTCATGCTTTTCAGCAGGGGTGATTTTCACGGGCCAAGGAAGTAAACCTTTAAGCCGTGTTGCCTTTAGCCAAAAATATATTTTTTTGCATTAATGTAGGAAATATTATAATTTCTCGAATTTTTTTTCTAATTTTTATTAGCTTTCAAGTCCAAGAAATATATTTGTGTAGTTTTTTGCCTACCAAACACAACGTAAAACTTCTTGTGCTCGTTAGTTGTAGTGATAGTTGTAGTTAGACATCTGGAATTGGTTATGGAAGCAAACATTCCCACCAAAAATTATATTTTTCATATGGTTAATCCTGAAAGATAGGATTCCTCAAATGAGCTGAGAATGATAAGAGGCTTGATGGATATTAATACTTGTCAAAGATGCAAAGAAGCTGTGGAAACCACTGCACACATCATCAAAGAGTGCCGCAAAGCTATAACCATGTGGAGGAAACTCACGTCACCTAAACAAATCAGAATTGCAACCACACAGAATACCTTACGATGGTTAAAGTAAAACATCAAGTGGGAATGAAGATTTTGGAGGGATACATTGGAAATTTTTGTTCATAGCTAACTTATGGAAAATATGGAAAGACAGGAATAAAGAAAGCATAGAAGGCCTCGCATAGAAGGCGTCTCTGCTGTGGAAAAGGTTTCCTGGAGATATGCTTTGGATTTTGCCAAAGAAGTGAAGGAGGCCTTCTCCAAAGCAACACAGGAAACTCCCAAAACTACTGAACTTACTACTTGGTGTCCTCCTCTTGATGGTATCACAAAAATAAACACTGATGGAAGCAGCATACAAGGAGAATCTGAAGGATTTGGAAGCCTAGTCAGGGACGAAAAAAGAAACTGGATGGGAGGATTTATCGGCCAGCTACCAATCTGCAATGCCTTTGAAGCCGAACTACATGGAATCCTCAAAGGACTACAAATGATCAAGGACAAAGGACTCCATGCATGATGCAATGTTGGAGAGAGATTTTGAGGTAGCTAAATATTTGCTGATAGGGGAGAACAACGCTTGGCACCCATTTAATTTTCTAGTTCTACATTGCCGCTTCTTCACGAGAGCCACCAACACAAAAACACTACATGTTAGAAGAAAAGGGAACAGAAGTGCTGACACGTTGGCACACCTTAGAGCAAATCAAGAGAAGGCTTTTGTTTATCTAGAACAACCCCCTGAAGACTAGACCTGGCAAACGGGTCTACCCGAGCGGGTACGGGTAATATCCGGCCGGATCCGGGTAAAACCGGGTCGGGTAATTTATACCCGGATTTTTCCGGGTACGAATATATGAGATCCGTACCCTACCCTGGCGGGTAGGGTATTACCCGCGGGTCTTGACAATTATTTATTTATTATTTTTTTTAATTCAAAACAGATTTTCCTCATCCAGGCCAACCTTCCAAGTTCCAGCAGGTGGAGTTCAGTCAAGCCACGACCAACCAATCCAGGCCAATCAAATCCCAAGACATGCGATTATAACTTGAACTTATAAGTTATAACTAATGGAGGTCAGTCAAGCCACCCAAACAATCCCAGCCGAAATTCCCTTGAAACTTGAAAGGTTGAAGATCTGAGGGCTCTGTCGCCGGAGTGCTCTGTCGCCGGAGTGCTATGTCGCCGGAGGGCTCCGTCGCAGACTCGCAGGAGTGCTATGTCGCCGGAGGGCTCCGTCGCAGACACGCAGCAGTGTTATGTCGCCGGAGGGCTCCGTCGCAGGAGTGCTATGTCGCCGGAGGGCTCGTCGCAGGAGTGCTATGTCGCCGGAGGGCTCCGTCGCAGGAGTGCTATGTCGCCGGAGGGCTCCATCGCCGGAGGGCTCCATCGCCGGAGGGATCCGTACCGTCTTGGCTTGCGACGGCGTGAGAAGTGAGAAGTGGGTCTCTTGTCTACGTGAGTGTGAGAGAAATGACTAATGAGAAACGAATGTGGAGAAATTAGGGCACATTCCAATTTATAGTTCAAAAAACCGGGTAAATTCACCCGAACAACCGAACCGACCCGAATTTTACGGGTCGGTTCGGGTCCGGGTCTAATTTCGGCGGGTAGTAAAAATGGCTACCCGTACCCGGGATTTTGGACCGGGTACGGGTCGGGTAACGGGTACGGTTCCCTTTTTGCCAGGTCTACTGAAGACCCTGATCCCTATGTTACGGCAGGATGGGACAAAGCTTTATGTAATATTTTATTTAATATATTTTCTTTACACAAAAAAAAATAAAAAGATAGTTGTAGTTTGATATACTCCGTATAACTTTTGCCATGATATGCCCTAGGGGCACATTTCAATGAGTAATTAAATAGTTCAACTACATAGTAGTTATGAGTCAAGTTACCTTAATATTTAGTGCATCTTATATTACCCTAAATGAGTAACAAACAAAACTTTACTTTGGCTAATCCTTATAAGGACTTTTATAGCCTTACTTGATCACTTCATCAACCCTTTTTTCCTGTGTTTCTTACTACACTTTTTGTTCTTATAAAAAGTCATAATCCTGTTTTAGTTCGAGAGTGACATATTACTATAACAGCTTAAACACTGAGGCGAGTTATATATATATATATATATATATGGGAGCCGATCCCTATCTATCGGTGGAGAAATAACAAATTCTCTACCGAAAATCTGGCCGTCCAAGTATACTCGTGGATGGCCCAGATCTGTTTTTTTTTTTTAAAGTAGCAACCGCCACTCTTTCAAGCGATTGTAAAATGGACAAAAATGCCCCGGGAAGCAGAAAAAACCCTAACCGCCGGAAAGACTAGCGGTTGGGGGCCCACGAATTTCCTCCCAACAGCTACAAAGTGTAGCAATTGGGAGACACCCAACCGTTACACTTTGTAGCGGTTGACATCATTGCATTTTTTTTAAGCCTTCTTTCGTGACACCAGAGAACTTTGTCACATCCTTTGGCCCCACCACCCAACCTCTACAAAATAGTGGGGGTTGGAATCATGACACATTTTTTTTTCTTTTGCTGCGCACCACCCAACCGCTACACTTAGTAGCGGTTGGAATCCGTAAAAAAAAATTCATTAAAAAAACCCTAAGTGACCCCACTTTTTCATTAAAAAAAGTATTGATTAGTAAATGTGCCTCTAGTATAAACCGAAGGTGCTGCAGAGATGCTGATAGCCATCTCTAACCGCTATTTTTTGTAGTGTTTGACAACATTTTTTTTTTATTTTGTAATTTTTTTCCACCTTTTTTTTTTTTGGGTCTTATTGCACCTTAGGCACGTTAGTCAGCCCATTTCTATAAATTTCGGGTTTTCCTATGACACCCCTATTTGGACACACTTTAGGGCCTGTTTCATAGCTTCCGAAAAATTTTGTTATTTTTTTTTCATTTTTTTTGCTCATTGCAGCTTAAGCACGCTAGTTAGACCATTTCTATAAATTTCGGCAAAAATTGAGACAAATTATGAATTTCGATTTTCCTATGACACGCCTATTCGCGCACACTTTAGTGCCAAATTCATAGCTTCCGAAAAATTTTGTTATTTTTTTTCACTGTTTTTTGCTCATTGCAACTTAGGCACGCTAATTGGGTCATTTCTATGAATTTCGGAGAAAATCAAGACAAATTATGAATTTCGATTTTTCTATGACGCGCATATTCGCCTACACTTTAGCGCCTAATTCATAGCTTTCAAAAAATTTTGTTTATTTTTTTTCAGTGTTTTTGCTCATTGCAACTTAGGCACGCTAGTTAGGCTATTTCTATGCATTTCAGTAAAAATCGAGACAAATTATTTTTTTCGTTTCCCTATGACGCGCCTATTCGCGCACACTTTAACGCCTAATTCATAGCTTCCGAAAAATTTTGTTATTTTTTTTTCACTTTTTTTTGCTCATTGCAACTTAGGCACGCTAGTTAGGCCATTTCTATGAATTTCGACAAAAATCGAGACAAATTATTTCTTCTATTTTCCTATGACGCGCTTATTCGTGCACACTTTAGCACCTAAAAAAAAGCTTGCAAAAAAAAAAAAAAATTGTGTCCATTTTTATGTTTCTTTAATGCACTTTAGGATTTTTTTTTTTTTAATGAAAAGTCTCCCAACCGCCACTAAGTGTAGCGGTTGCTTTGTACTTTTTTTAGGACTTTTTTAATGAAAAAGTGGGGCCACTTAGGATTTTTTTAATGAAATTTTTTTTTACGGATTCCTACCACTACAAGTGTAGCGGTTGGGTGGTGCGGCCAAAGGATGTGACAAAGTCCTTTGGTGTCACAAAAGAAGGCTTAAAAAAAAATTTTGCAATGATGCCAACCGCTGCAAAGTGTAGCGATTGGGTGTCTCCCAATTGCTACACTTTGTAGCGGTTGGGAGGAAATTCGTAGGCCCCCAACCGCTAGTTTTTCCAGTGGCTGGGGTTTTTTCTGCTTCTCGGGGCATTTTTGTCTATTTTTGTAACCGCTTGAAAGAGTGGCAGTTGCTACTTTTTCAAAAAAAAAAAAAAAAAAACAGATCTGGGCCATTCACGAGTACACGTGGACGGCCAGATTTTCGGTGGAGAAATTGTTATTTCTTCACCGATAGATAGTGATCGGCTCCCTATATATATATATATATATATACACTGTAAGAGAGTGAGCGCGTATGGACCCTTTGGGATCATATTATGGGTTACCGGAACGAAAGCTTGAGAAATCCTGAAAAGATATTGTTCTTGAAGTACGAGGATATGAAAGAACAGCCTCGGCTTCACTTAAGGAGACTAGCTGACTTCATGCGTTGCCCATTTTCAGCGAAGGAAGAGACAGAAGGGGTGGTGGATGAAATCTTGGCCTTGTGCAGTTTTGATAATCTGATAAACTTGGAAGAGAACAAGGATGGAAAACTTTCGTCTGGCATTGAAAATAGTGCATTCTTTCGACGAGGTGAGGTTGGAGACTGGAAGAATTATCTGACAGCTGATATGGGAGATCCACTAGACAAGATAATTGAGGAAAATTTATATGGGTCTGGATTAAGTTTTTGATTGATTAAGCATAGTATGTGTGTGTTCCACGTAATGTTTAATTCAGCATATTATGCATTGCTTCTTGTCTGTTTGTTTTCTATGTTGTTTGAAGTCTTTAGTAGGTCGGAATGGTCATCTTACGTTCTTCTTACTGTTGTTGTTCCTATTCAAACCATGATTCTTAAAATTAGTCGAGCTAGGTTTACGAAGACTTTCAAGAAAGTGAGCCTTCGCCCTAAAATCAGAATTTAAAATTTCTTTTTGTTTTTCACGACGTTTTTCTTCAATCGTTAGAGACACTAACAATTCATCCAAAGAAAAAACATCCGGTTTCTGTCTCAACACTTTTTAATCAGGGAAGCAACTACAAAAGAATTACTCAACTCCATTCCTTTTCCTTTTAGATGATAAAGAATGTTTTCTAAAACATGATCCTGGTCTTGCACAGATTTTCTATCAACCATTTGAAAAATCTAAAAACTGCTCGACATAGTATCTATTTACATCTTCAAACCAATATTTTAATTCTAATGTTTCCCATAATTCAACGGCAGATTTAGTAGTGCAAAAAACACTATAAATAACAGGAGATAATGCATTTAAAATTCTACCATGACATAAGTAATCTCTTTTATCAAAATCATCATCAAATTTTGACACACTAGTACCATCTCTCACCACTGGAACACTTTTTTTAGAAATTTTTTATTTTCCCTTTTTAACTAAGGTATTGTGAATAATCGAGTAAAGACCTAAAGTAGTAAGCTAAAATTTCATTTGTTGTTGCCAACATTTGAAATTCTTGCTATTAAACTTTTCAGGTTTACAAGAACTAGAATAATCAAATGCTCAAATCTGACTGGCGAGTGGCGACGGCGAGAAGACGTGGTTTGAGCATTTGAGATTCTACTATATAGATTACAATTAAACTAAAGGAGAGCATATTCTACATTTTATCCTACCTTGAAATAACTTGTCAAACTTAAAGTAAATAGTACTGGAAAAATCTTAAAGTTTTAGGCCAAAAGAATTATGAGGATATTCTTAATTCCACATAGATCATTTGAAAGAAGTTAGATTAGGCACAATTCTCCAAACTCCAGACCATTTAATTATTTATTTAGAAATTATGTTTTACACGTGGTAGTCGTCAGCTCAGCACCATGAAATATTCATTTTCACACAAGGGCGCGTAACTGCGCATTTACAAAGTGAACACCCATATGAACTACTTATTTGTAATAAGCGTAGAAAAACAAGAATGGCAAAACAAAAGATAAATTAAACAACCACCTTATACAACGCCTGGAATCGGACTCAAACAAGAAGATTATTTGACATGACCATTTCGAGCGACTAATGACTTCAAACAAAATAGAATGCAAACAGACTGCAAGCAATGCATGATATGCTGCATTAATTACTATGAAGCACACGCCAATGATGCTTAATTAAAAACTTAATCCAGACCCATAGAACTTTTCTTCAATGATCTTGTCTAGCCGATCTCCTATCTCAGCTGTCAGATAATTCTTCCAGTCTCCAACCTCACCTTTTCGAAAGAATGCACTATTTTCAATGCCAAATACAATTTTCCATCCTGTTCACTGTGAACAAGGATGGAAAATTGTATTTGGCATTGAAAATAGTGCATTCTTTCGAAAAGGTGAGGTTGGAGACTGGAAGAATTATCTGACAGCTGAGATGGAAGATCGGTTAGACAAGTTCACTTCCAAGTTCCTCAGATTACCAAAGCTGCACAACCCCAAGATTTCATCCACTACCCCTTCTGTCTCTTCCTTCGCTGAAAATGGGCAATGCATGAACTCAGCTAGTTTCCTTAAGTGAAGCTGAGGCTGTTCTTTCATATCCTCGTACTTCAAGAACAATATATTTTCAGGATTTCTCAAGCTCTCGTTCCAGTAACCCAGAATATGATCCCAAAAGGGTCCACATGCATATGTTCACTCCCTTACAGTACTTATTGAAGGCCTCTTCAAAAGAGATTATTTCGAGGTTTTGTGGTCTTAACGTGTTTGTGAAGTGCCAAAGGGAAACAAAAGCATCCTTAGGATCCCAACACAGATAGACAAGTTTGCAAGCAGACTCGTGTACGGATTTTGGAAGCGATACGAATGGTAAATGAGTTGAAAAGAGCCTTGGAGACACGAAGGAAGCAAGATCAGGGACCTTATTATTCGCATAGAGATTAAGTTCCAAGAAAGGTACGAGATCTTGAGGATTAGTTCCGACTAACGGGTGGTCCTTGGTGATAGGACAATGCTTCCTGTTAACTAAGGT
Source organism: Escallonia rubra (assembly GCA_033065855.1). NCBI lineage: Eukaryota > Viridiplantae > Streptophyta > Magnoliopsida > Escalloniales > Escalloniaceae > Escallonia > Escallonia rubra. The sequence goes on from JAVXUO010002880.1 coordinate 55,411, forward strand.
GAACATGAGTGCCTTCAACCAGGTGATGCCTGACTTGGGAGTGGTGACAAGGAGGATATCGGTATCTTGGGCTTGAAAGTGTTGTTGACATGCAGACTCCCCCCAACTGCCAAGCACTATGCCAGAAACCTTGGTATTTGTATATAGGGGCAAGCAATTCTTTTTCTTTGGGGAGGGTGGACAGCAACGGATTTCCTTCTTGGGTCAGTTCATCTTCTTTTAAGAACTTATGAAGATCAGAAAGAGGTGGTTGAGATGTAGGCATAGAGGTGAGAGAGGTTTTGAAGCCCAAATGTTGCTTTTGGATGTTCAAGATGTCTTGATAGGGGTATTATAGCTTAATGATCCAGGGCATTTAGCAATATAATGAAGCACTGAAACTGGACCATTTATATATATATCATGTAAATAGGTGGGTGTAATAAATCTATATATATTTGCAAGGCTTCGTTTGATAAAAAAATTGGTTTTCAGTTTCTAAAAAAAAAAAAAATTAAAGAGCAGTTTAAATTTTTATTTTTTTTACAAAAACAAGTGGGTGTTTGATAACCTAATTTTATTTTGAGTTTTTTTTTTTTTTTTTGGTGTTTGATAATTTAGTTTTTTTTTTTGTGGTGGTTTGCGATGGCGGTGGCCGGAGGTGGCTGTCGGCCGCCGGGCAGCCAGAGATGGTTGTCGGCCGCCAGTGGTCGCCGAAGGTGGCTGCCAGCAGTGGGAGGGTGGTGGTGGGGGTCTCAAAAAAAAAACCAAAAGTGAAAGAAAAAAAAAACTCATTTTTGGAGTTTCTTTTTTCTTTAGTTTAAAAACTGATTTTTTAAATTAGAGAAGGAAAAAAAATGGTTACCAAACTCGCTTTTTTTTTTTTTTCCAATTTCCAAAACAGAAAAAAAAAATTGAGTGTCAAACGGGGTCTTAGTTGCCCGAATCGATTCCAAATAATTCAAGCTTAACCGATGAGCAAGTTGCCTAAAGATTTTGAGATTATTCATTTCTAACCATGAGATTCGTCTCTAATTGTAAACAGGTGGATGCGGTGGCGGAGGTAGCTCGGGTCACAAGGGGGCACCTACCAACCCACCTGTTGTCCTCCAAACTGAGTCTTTTATATATGTATTATGTGTGTAACTTTATGGACGAATGTACCAAATGAAGATGTGACTTAAGCAAGCTTAACTCTATTTGGTCGTTTCATCGCAGGACACAAAAAAAGAGAATGACTATTAAAGTGAATACATATAGAGGGGAAGAGCATGTTATGTCCTTGTCTCTTCCGTAGAATTATGGCTTCCAATTCTTTCTCCTCGAGTTCTCCTTCTTAGTTTTTCCATCTTCTTAATAAAGAAAAGGCCTTATTCTTGTTAACACGTCTCTTCATTGCTTCATTACCCCCAATTATATCTTGTCTCTCTCTTACAGAGTTGGCTATCTTGCACGAAAGCTTCAAGTATTAAAAAGCAAAGTTTGATGCGTAAAAACTCTCTACTGATTCACCAAATCAATTTTTTAATACTAAGGTACTATTTTTTTTTTTCAATATTTTTGTAAATTTAAGGTTTAATTTCTAGGAGTGACAGATTTTGTGATTTCGTAAATAGACCCCTTTTTATTTTTTTGCCCACTTTACTAAATGTTTATTTGTTTTGTTTCTAGTACATAGTTCTATGCATTTTTTTTAGGAAGAAACGCATTACTTTTACTAAATATTGTAAAACAACCGGCTTTGCTTTGTATTTTTGTAGTTAATTGATTGCTGAATTTTTTAATCCTTTTCGTGCCCACTTCAAACAATTTATCTGGCTCCACCACTGGGTGTATGTTTTACATGTTTCTTTGCACGTACGTGGTTCAATTAAGCCCAAGATCATTTGCACAAGTAATTGTGAGATTGACTTCTAATTGTCAACAACACGCATGAAGCACGTTGCAGCAAACAAAAGAAAATTGAAAAGCGGGACAGTAAAGTAAGCGTTGCATGTGAGGCTCCAGGTCTCCGATCCATACCAGATACATGCTTCTATAAAAACTAGGCTTAAAGGCTTCCATGTGTTTGTACATATAAGCTCCTTGGAGTTTATGTCGATCGCTTTGAGTTGTCCGAATACGCGTATGGGTTATGGTTTTCTTAGTGCATGGGTTATGGTTTTCTTAGTGCTTATAGTCGTAGGCGATCAAATATATATTATGTTAATGAAGTTCTTAAAGTTAAAGAAAAGTGTCATCCAAGTCCAATAATTTGGAGAAAGACATTGTCTTCGAGGGTCAGAAATAATGCTCGAGGACAATGCCATGCACGCCTCTTCCAATTCAACAACTCCGTCTCTGCTTGAATTTTACAACATGAACTAGTTCTAATCTCGCGTGTCGCCTAAGGTACCGATGTGTGCTAAGTATGAAAATACTCATTAAGTTACATCTAATCAATTCTAACAAAGTAAATAACAGCAATAACAATTAAAATCTCCATAATAAGTTTATTTCTACCTCTCCACCATAATTATTCTTGTCTACTGCTTATATTTTTGTTAAAGTTTAGTAAATAGTATCATTAGTGGAATAATGTAAGCAAAAAGGATATCCAAAGAATTCCAAAGTTGGTCAAAACATTACCTAATTCTTTTTATAACAAATAGCGACCAATAAAAAATCCTAAAAAAATTGGAGTGTAGAACTATTCAACTCAAAAAGAAAATCGCTGAAGTTCTTGGATTCAAAAAGAAGGGGAAAACATGATAATATCACATGAACAAAGGGAAGAAAGAATTATACTACAATCCGATAACATAAGTGAAACCATCCAAAAGTCAGGAAATTATCAAAGATCCATGTATCAAAATTTGGTGTGTTTGAAACAGATTTTAGATTTTAGATTTCAATTTTTGTTTTTGTTTTCAGAAAAACCAAAACCTCTTTCAATTTTCTATTTTTACAAAACTTATGGGTTATTTGATAATAGTTTTGTATAACTGCTTTTTACTTTTGTTTTTCTTTTCAATTTTTCCTCTCTTCTCTCTTCTATTTTCCTCTTTTCTTTCTTTCACTTTCAGATTGTTACATTGAGTATTTGAGATTGCTGATTGAGATATGTGACCTAATTGGATTGTTGATGGAGATATGTGATCAACTTAGATTGTTGATCGAGATATGTGACCTAATTGGATTGAGATTGTCTTGTGAACCAATCAATTTGAGAGTAAATTCATTTTTGATTGCTGAACAATATCCAAAAACTTTGCAATTTAAAATCTACAACAAAAACAAGGTAACCACCTTGGAGCACGTACACTAAGAAGACAAAATTCATTCGGTCCAAATGAGGATAACCAGATTAAGTGGTTTTTAAGAAACTCGTCTGAAATACAAGTGTCTATATCACTGGTCTAGCTTACATCTAGATACTGAAAATAAACTCTTGCTATAGTAAGTATAATGTAGGGCTTTGTTAGTGTTTTGGGGTGAATTTTAGATACTAGCGAGTACAGATTCAACTCCTAATATTGTTGGGTTACATAGGGTATCTCTGTTTAAAAGCAAGAGTCACAAAGCAAGGTACACCAAAAGAACCAAATGGTACAGCTCCTTAAAACATGAGATTACTTTGACAGAAGCCGCCCCTAGACTTTATCTTTAACACGAAATGCAATTGAACATGTAGTAAGATAAAAAAAAAAAACATTGATAATTTTACTTTAGATCTGAACTAAAAAACTTTATTGAAACAATCAAATTTACAGTGCGTTTGGATGAAGAATTTCAAATTATTTTGTATTTCAAAATCTATTCATTTTGAAATTCGTTGATTTACAAATTTATGGAATTACAAATATTGTGTTTAGGTAATTTTGTAGATTGAATATTTTATATGTGGATTTATATTTGAAAATTTGAAACTAGATAATTTAATAGTGTATAGGTACAAATTAGTGAGAGAGAGCATCTCTTTTTTTTATATGGAAGAAATTACCTAAAATAATGGAAACTCTTTTCATGGAAGGGATTTGACAAATAACTTTTAGCACACCAAATTTCCTTTCCAAATCCCTCCTAGAATTTGATAAATCCATCTTATCAGTATCCAAATGAAAAATTTTAAACAATGTATTTCAAAATCCTCTATGAAAGTGAAATCTCCAGTTCAATTACCTCATCCAAACACACTGCTCTTAGTGTAAATTTCTTTTTCAATTACAAAGAAAAAAAAGAAGGCGCATTAGGTCTTTACTAATAAGAAAAGTAACTATGTCTTACAAATATTACCCGCTCAGAATAAAAGAAAACAGTTCAAATAAACAGTAACTTTAAACATCAATATGTCACGTAATGTGTATCTTTCTCAAGTAAACCTAAATTAACTAATTGCACATCACATTAGGTAATTAAAAATTTGATATAGTTGTTTACGAGTTAGGTAACCGTTCAAACTTGCCCATTTACTTGAGCTGGAGCTTGTTTGGTCATTTAGGGTGTGTTTGATAACACAATTAAGCACTTAAAACTTAAATTTTTTAATGATTTTCAATTAAGTGCGTTTGATAATGCTAAATCTTCTATCACTTTAAAAATTAATTCCTACTAAAAATAGACTAAAATTTTAAGTCAGTGTGGACTTACTTAATGCTGATCACATAATTCTAAGTGAAATAGTTAAAATTTATTTAACATATTTTTACTTAAAAAATAATTATCACCACGATGTCACCTCAATTAATTTGCTGGCAACACCGCCTCCACCAGAATACAACCACCACCACAACCATTATTTTCTTTTGCTACCACCACCACAATTGCCACGACCTAGCCACTATACCACTACCGACACCACCACAAGGACACCGCCACCTCTACCATACCGTCGCTGTTGTCACCACGTCCATTTCCCCAAAAATCATCTAAAGATTCATCACACTACAACCACTGACTGTCATGTTGCCACCTATCGTTATCATCACAATTACCAACACCACGTCTTCACGCTTCATTACTGCCACCATTGACACATTTTTGCCGCCTCCGCCACCACCACCACAATTACTACTCCATCGTCACTGCCACCACCACTACCAACACATTTTAGCGCCCCCCCCCCCCCCCCCCCCAAACGTTATAAAGTATATAAACAAATGCATAATTTTGGTAAAAAAGGATAAATTTGTAAATAAATAATTTTCAGACATATGCTTTTGGTTTACCAAACATGTTAACTTATTTTTCAGTAAAAATTTAGTCGCTTAAAGTTTTCAGTTTTATAAATTCAATGCTTAACTTTCTCATCACTTGAATTTCAGTTTTATCAAACAGCCTCGACTTGATTGTTCAACTATGACAGTACAATAGAGTATTATCTTATTCAATAGTTTAGTTGCTCTGACTGGCTTGTGGTACAAAATTGGTTGATTTTGAGGGCTTTATTGCCTTAGTATATATGATCGAGTGAATGTTAACGTTCCAAAAATTTCGAGATGTTTTAAAAAATTCTGGGATGTTACAAGTTCATATGGGCGTTCATTTTGTAAACGCTCAGGTGCGTGCCCTTATGTGAAAATGAATATTTTATGGTGCACGGGCGTGTCATGTTCTGACGACTACGACGTGTGAAAACATATATAGTTTCTAAATAATTAAATGGTCTAGAGTTTGGAGAATTGTGCTTAATCTAACTTCTTTCAAATGATATATATATATATGATGACTTAAGAATCTACTCATTATTCTTTTGGCCTAAAATTTTAAGATTTTTTGGGTACTGTTTACTTCAAGTTTGACAAGTTACTTTAAGTTAAGATAAAATGTAAAATACACCCTCTTTTAGTTTAATTGTAATATGTGCGGGACCTATTAGGTTGTTAGGTAGCTCGTCATTACTTTGACCTTAGCGGTCATATATAATAAAGTTTACGGAAATTTCGTGACTTTCTGTCTGTTAGTTTTGTCCTTGGACAGCTGGAAAACTCTATAATTTTTATTATCAATGCAATTTCCCTACTTAGTAATGAAAAAATTTGCATGTGCTATCACTGGACCGTTGCTTATGACCTACGAAATGAAAGGTAAAACAAGTGAAGGTGATTAAGAAACGTACTTCTCTTTATCGTCGCGCTTACTTTATCTCTCCACTCTAAGAGTTAAGGTCCACTTGGTTAGAAAATTCGGAAGTTAAATTCTTATCAAACATGGTTGAACCAAACTGGCATCCTTTGGAGATAAAATTCAATTGCCAAGAAAAAATCAGTGTTAGCATAGAATACCTTATGTACTTTTTTTCTTCGTAGAAAAATGTTGGTTGCAACCTAAATTGTAGGAAGAGCCTTACAACCAAGTACAACGGCGAATGATAAAGAGTTACTAAGTACTAACACAGCCCCAACGTTTAACTCACGTTCCTCGCAAATAGGTATTCTCGAGAACTTGATTTTGACCGTTGCATCAGTTTGTTACAGAATTACGATACCAGCTAACGCTGGTAGGCAAACGCGGGGACATAGAAAGCAAGGTATGCCCCTCTTTTCTAACGATAGATTCGTAATAGGATGAAGCCAATTTTGGGTCTCATGGTATCATCGATTGCCCGTCAAGATGATGGACATTCTAATTTCTGAAGCTATATATGTTAGTTAAACAAAACTGGAAAAAACACGTACCTTGCATTCTCCATTAGCGCAATTCGCTGATTTTAAGAGAAGATAAACAGATTCTCTTTGGATTGTAGACCTAAACCAGAGAAAACAATTGCAATATTTTCAATCGCTTTTTTGTAATTTCATTAAAGCCATTGGCATGCCAATTTCTAGTCGTTCATAATTATATATAGATTACATGGTTACGGAAAGGAAAAAAAAGTTAGGTAAAAGGGCGTAAAAGAATCAGTGTCTGAACAGATGACCTTCGTTATCACATCTGTATCGACTTGTAGAGTAGAGTATTATACTGTCACATATTTGGCTAGGAAGCGGTGAATAGAACCAAGTGCCACCACAAACGGGCTGTTCCTCCCTTTCTGCATGTAAAGATGGTTGAGCACCACATGCTGAGGTCTTGAAGAAGGTGCGGAATCTCCATGTGGGATGCTGGAACGTTTAGTAGTGTCATTTGTAGATGTGGAGGAACAAATGGTGGCTCCTTTGCATAGTCCTCGGCCCCAAGTTGCAAGAAGTTGTAGCTCGAGTCCGGGGACTGGGGAGGTTCGAAGCCAGAAATGCTTTTGACATCTTCTGGAACATATTCCTGCTACATTGGTGCAACAATTAGAGACTGTGACCATCAAGTGGTTATTTGTCTAGATTATACATTCTCAGAATGCAGTCCGATCCATCCGCATCCCCATCCCCACCCCACCCCCCTTACCCCCACGTGCATCTCGCCCCACCAAAAAAAAAAAAATCATAAAGAAAGCAGCAAAAATAACAAAAACGGACAGCCACGGAATAAGTTACATCGATGAAATATACAAGAGGGGCGAAAGGGCGCGGGCGATGAGCATTTTTTTTTTATCTTTCGCCAAATAAACTCTAAGTTGAAATATACAGCAAAAAGGAACGACGATATTTAGTACGATCAAACTAATTCAGCTGTGAATTCAGAAGTGTCCTGATAGAACCAAATGTGCATACACTAATTTCTTGACCTGAATGGCTTTTTTTTCTTTGCTTATGGATTAAAGCAAGAGCCTGTCCAGCGGCCTTCAACGGGCTCAAGAGAAGGAAATGCACCAACCTTTACCCCATTATTAGCAATTGAATACTCTTTTCCCAAGAAACCGCCAATCCTTCACCTATTTGTATCCCTGATATAGTATCATTATTAAGACCATGTGATTAAACATCAACGGTGCCATATGAAAGGAGTAGTGTCAAATGCTGGAAAACTAAGGTTCTGTTTGAAAACTATTTGGTTGTCAGTTTTTTCTCAAATTTTGTAAACTAGAGAAAAAAAATGCGTTTGGCACACAGTTTTCGTTTTTTTTTTTCCTTCAGTTTTGAAAACTAATTTCTAAAATATGGTTGTTTTTTAAAACTCTTATTTTTGAGTTTTGGGTTTCCAGTTTTGAGACCTCCCCCCCCCCCCCCCCCCCCCAACCGCCACAGCCACGGCCCGCCACCGGCTGCAGGCCACCGTCACAGGTCACCGCCACGCCCCACCTCCGCGATCGCAACCACCACTAAAGAAAAAACTTAAAATAAAAATTGGGTAATCAAACACCCAAAAGAAAAAAAACTCAAAATAAAAATTAAGTTATCAAACACCTATTTATTTTTGTGAAAAGTAAAAACTAAACTAATTTTGGTTTTTATTTTTTTGAAAATAAAAAATCAAAAATAAAAATGATTTCAAAGAGATCCTCATTTTTTTGTCATTAATCCTATGTATACTCAAGGTGGGCAGAGGTATCAGCTTAGAAGCCAAATAAGGACCATCATCAACGCTTGTGCTCAGATTTTGGTATCTCAAGCCTGCATTTAAAACACTTAGGCTCTGTTTGACAGAGTTTTTTTTTTTTTGTCTTCAGTTTTTAAAGAGCAATTTTTAAAAAGCAGTTTAATTTTTTTTTTTACAAAAACAAGTAGGTGTTTGATAACCCTTTTTTTTTAGTTTTTTTTTTTGGTGTTTGGTAACCCTTTTTATTTTGACTTTTTTTTTGTGGTGGTTTGCGGTGGCGATGGTGTGGCGTAGCGGTGGTCGACGGTGGTGGTGGCCGGCGGTGGCCGCCGGAGTGGTGGCCGGAGGTGGCTGCCGGCGGCCGGAGATGGTGGATGCTGACGGTGGTGTTTGTCGGCGGGCGACGGTGACTGTCGGGCGGCGGTTTTTTTTGGTGTTTGGTAACCCTTTTTATTTTGAATTTTTTTTTGTGGTGGTTTGCGGTGGCGATGGTGGGGCGTAGCGGTGGTCGACGGTGGTGGCCGCCGACGGTGGTGGCCGGAGATGGTGGATGCCGACGGTGGTGGTTGTCGGCGGGCGACGGTGGCTGTCAGGCGGCGGTGGTGGCCGGAGGCCACCTGCCGCCCGATGGTGGTTGCCGGCGGCCAGAGGTGGCTGTCGGAGGTGACTGCCGGCGGTGGTGGTTGCCGGCGGCCGGATGTGGCTGTCGGGTGGCGGTGGCGGCCGGAGGTGGCTGTCGGGCGGCGATGGGCGGTGGCTACCGGCGGTGGGTGAGTTGTGGTGGAGGTCTCAAAAAAAAAATTTAAGTGAAAACGAAAAGAGTTTTTTCCTCTTTTATTTTACTCTACAATTTTAAAAGCCTTTTTTAAAATTGAAAAAAAAAAGTGGTACCAAACACTCCTATTTTTTCAATTTTCAAAACTAAAACAAAAAAAAAAAACAAAAAAAAAACAAAAAAAACCCTGTCAAACGGCCCCTTAGAAGCTTGCCTCCTTGTATTAAGTTGCCACATCAGTTTCTATGCATCATGTGATGGATAGCAAAGACAGGATGAAGTGACAAACTGATTTGCATGCCTTAAATAAAGTTTTTAACCTTTATATTTCTCATTTCAACCTGGATCAGCAATGTCAAAGCAGCCTACTCAACCCATAGTATCTTGTCAATTCCCAGTAACAAATAAACATCACTGCAAATCGTGTTCCTTTGCATTATTAAAATAGAGAAACAAATGCAATGTTAAAAGATACCCTCAAAGGCCATATGCTTCGAATTGTTAACGCAGATGGGGCAAAGCTGCCGAGATTATACATGTTAGACTTCTGGTTGCTTTATTGGTAAGTTGGGTACAAGCCGTACAACAACGATTACTTAAATTGCACAAGCAAACTTGTCAAATTAATTTATGCGGCCTTTTGTGGCATTTCGGCGACTAGTTAAGAGGCATTAACATTCATTAAATGCTTAGGCAAATTAAACAACGACATGACTAAAATTATGTTTAAATTTCCAATAATAGTGTAATAGTTAGATATCATCAAAGGCTTATCATATGACAGCATGACCCCTATGTCTTTCCTATCTTACCAAAAAGGGAAAAAAAAACTTGGTGGTTTTGTTTTTTTTTTTTTTTTTTTCTAGTAGAACTGCATTTTATCAAAGAGCTAATTTACAGGAGAAATATTTACCTACTAAGATTAACGTAAGACAAAAGAATCTCAGTCGCATAAGAAACCCCATACTGTTACCGATGTGTATCACAGGATTATTGCTATATGAAATTTTTTATGCAAAACACGAGGAAGAACAATGGTCTAGAACCTCCATTGAGTTGATGCCCTGACTTATCTGTACATAGGGCTGCAACTTGGGCGGACTGGACGGGCCCAAGGGTCAAACCATGCTCAACTCGCTCTCAAAAACTCATCCATGTGCCCAGTTCAGCCTATCCACGAGCCGAATAATATATGTTCATGCTTAATCGCATGAAATTTTCGGTGGGTACGGGCTGCCCACAAGTTATCTATGCCTTACAAATTATTTTTTGTTTACTTAATTTTTAAGCATCTCAATTATCATCCAAATCTACTAATTAATCAAATTTCTTGTTAACTGAAATTTTTAAGCACGCCATCAAAGTCTACTAAATAGTCATGATAATATGAAGTTTCAAAAGGGTTTTAGATATAAGCATGAATACAAAGTTTTAAGACAAAATAAAAGAGAAAAAAAGACAAGAGTTTTGAAGCAATCTTAAGAAGTCTAATCTTATAACAAGAAACAAAGCAGTCAAAAGAAGTTTTTAAAGATCTCCAAACTAATACGGTTAGAGGATTTTAAAGACTAGAGAAAAAAAAATACATATATTGTACACATAATATCATATATATAATATATATTATATAAAAGTTAGATGAGCTGAGTTTCTCACGGGCTGAATGGACCTTTAAAAACCTTTATCCATGTCCATGTCCATGTCCGATCCATATTTTTTACGGACTCAAAAAAAAATTTGTTCATGTTCATCGCGATCTTTATAAAAGTAAGTTCATGCCCACGCTGTATATCTTTTGCTTGACGTGCAAAGGTTTGGGCCGCCCGGGAGTGTTCTGTTGTTCCACTCCTGAAGTAACAACTACTGGGATGTGGGGCCCTTGAGTTTGCCTTGTTGTGTTCCTTTAATCATCATATGCATTGTTTTACTGGATCATGATCTCCTGCTGTAACCCATGGTTACAGTTGGGTGCTGTGATCCCAAATGAGAGAGGGGGAAGAGAGAGAGCAACCCCCTCTCTCTCTTCCCCCTTCTCTCTCTCTTCCCCCTTTCTCATTTGGGATCACAGCAGCCTGCTGTAACCCATGGTTACAGCAAGGCAATCATAATCCTGTTTTATTAGAGCAACACCTTCTCTTCTTTATTCAGAAAAAGTAATGCTTTAAAAGTTGCAACGCTGCTTTATAAAGTGTCTGTTTCTCTACTTTTTCATAATTATCTTTTTATTTGGACTATAGTCATAATTTCTTGCATGGATCATTGAGGGCGGAGTGACTTTTGGATGGTTTTAGTTATATTATTTATTGGACTGTAGTACAACTTTCTCTTCCCTTTATTTATTGGACTAAAGCAACACCTTCTCTTCTTTATTCAGAGAAGTATTGCTTTAAAAGTTGCACGCTGCTTTAAATGGTGTCTGTTTCTCTGCTTTTTCATAATTATTTTTATATGGACTACAACTATAATTTCGGATTTGTCTCTTTGGTTATCATCTATAAAGTTGAATTCATGGGTGTCTCTACTTCGTATAGGTTTATTCCTGCTTGTTAATGTACTTCCGTTGAATTTAAATTGTAAGAACATAAATAGTATGACATAGAAATCCGTTTCAAACATCAATTGACGTGTTTCAAACATCTTGCATGTATCTTTGAGGACGGAGTGACTTTTGGATGGTTTTAGTTATATTATTGGACTGTAGTACAGTTTTCTCTTTCCTTAATTTGTTCATGTGATATTATCATGTTTTTCTCTTCTTTTTGGATCAAAGAACTTCAGCAATTTTCTTTTTGAGGTTTAATAATTTTGCACTTCAATTTTATTGGTTGCACTAATGATACTATTTGGCAATCTTTAGCAAAAATATAAGTTGCCGACAAGTATAACTATAGCGTAAAAGTAAAACAGACTTATAGTGGAAACTTCCATTGTTATTGATGTTGTTTTACGTTATGATTATAATAAGACGTAACTTAATGAGTATTTTCATACTTATCGAACGTCAGGTTAACACTAGTTAATGTTGTAAAATCCAAGTAGACAGGGAGTTAACTTAAATTGAAGAGGCGTGCATACATTGTATTTGAACGTCATTCCCGACCCTCGAAAATAATGTCTTTCTGCATGTCATTGGCTTGAGTAAAAATAAAATAAAATTGTTTGAGGTAAATTTTGAGAGCTTCATTAAAAAATATTTCTAACATAACACATATTTGATCGCCAATGACTATAAGTACTAAGAAAACCGCAACCCTATTCAACTCAAAGCTGGATAATTAGACAACTCCATATGTTGACCAGCTACAAACATGGAAGCCTTTAAGTCTGGTTCCTAAATAAGCATACATCTGGTTGGAGGCCTTTAAGCATTTAGGGCTTCAATGGGTTGCTAAATGCCTGGATCATTAAGCTATAAATACCCCCATGAAGACATCTTGAACATCACAAAGCAAATTCTAGGCTTCAAAACCTTTCCAACCTCCATGTCTACATCTCAACCTCCTCATTTTTTAAGAGATGATGAAGCGACCCAAGAATGTCAAGCCTTGCTGTCCACCCTCCCGAAAGAAAAAACAAGGCTTATCACTCTGCACAAGTACCAAGATTTCTGGTATAGTGCTCGGCAGTTGGGGGGAGTCCTTGCATGTCAGCAACACTTTCAAGCTCAAGATACAGATATCCACCTTGCCACCGCTCCCAAGTCGGGCACCACCTGGTTGAAGGCACTCGTGTTCACCTTACTTAACAGGAAGAATTGTCCCATCACCAAAGACCACCCGTTAGTCACAACTAATCCTCATGATCTCGTACCTTTCTTGGAATTTGATCTCTATGCGAATAATCAGGTCCCCGATCTTGCTTCCTTCGCGTCTCCAAGGCTCTTTTCAATTCATTTACCATTCACATCGCTTCCAAAATCCGTACACGAGTCTGCATGCAAACTTGTCTATCTGTGTAGGGATCCTAAGGATGTTTTTGTTTCCCTTTGGCACTTCTCAAACAAGTTAAGACCACAAAACATCGAAACTATCTCATTCGAAGAGACCTTCCACAAGTACTGTAAGGGAGTGAGCTTCTTTGGACCCTTTTGGGACCATATTCTGGGTTACTGGAAAGAAAGCTTGAGAAATCCTGAAAAGATATTGTTCTTAAAGTACGAGGATTTGAAAGAACAGCCTCGGCTTCACTTAAGGAGACTGGCTCAGTTCATGCATTGCCCATTTTCAGCGAAGGAAGAGACAGAAGGGGTGGTGGATGAAATCTTGGAGTTGTGCAGCTTTGGTAATCTGAGGAACTTGGAAGTGAACAAGGATGGAAAATTGTCGTCTGGCGTTGAAAATACTGCATTCTTTCGACGAGGTGAGGTTGGAGACTGGAAGAATTATCTGACAGCTGAGATGGGAGATCAACTGGACGAGATAATTGAAGAAAAGTTCTATGGGTCTGGATTAAGTTTTTAATTAAGCATCATAGGCGTGTGCTCCAAAGTTTACTGCAGCATATCTTGCATTACTTGCTTTCTATTTTGTTTGAAGTCATTAGTCGGTCGGAATGGTCATGTCAAATAATCCTGTTGTTTCATTCCGATTCCAAGCGTTGTATAAGGTGGTTGTTTAATTTCTCTTTTGTTTGGCCATTGGTGCTCCCCTCCTCCCGAAAGAAAGAATTCAGTCCTCATCCCGGAGGGGATGGATAGAAGATTCCAGTGTTGGGCCAAAGTGAGGACCGGCTAATCAAAAGGTCAAAAAAAAAAATGCACGGAGTGGGCCAAAGGGAGCCTGCTCTCATGCCAGTTGAGCCAGAACCGAACCACAAACCCAACCAGAAGCTGATCCAGAAGATGAAGATGAAGTAGTAGCCGTAGCCATAGCCATGTTGGTTATAGGGGCTTAATTACGTCCTGATATAATGTTTGGGAAATGGAATTCCATTTGAGTGTACGTTTTCAAGCTCTGCTGTATGAAGACCCCGAGATTGAATAATCTCTTTCATCTGTGGGGCTTTCATGCTTCTACTCAATCCTTGATGAACAATAAATAAGGGTGAGTGCAACTCTTTGAATAGGTAGCTAATGTCGTTCTCGAGCATATCTTATGATGCAAGCTCTTGGGCAGTACTCCCCACTTGGGCTTTGAAAAGGAACTTGGCAGGAATAGTTCCAGCCTTTCTTGGGATTCAATACAACAATTGGGATTGGAACGTTGACGCAAATAACTAAAACTTCATCCCCCCCCCCGGTCTCAATTCAATTGTCACAGTAAATGAAGTATCAAAATAATAATATATTATTATGCAAAGTATGTCAAACCCAGATAATAATATGATGCAATCCCAAATAACAACAAGCATCCACAAGAGACAAAGAGTTAACGTGGAAACTCTCCAATGGGAAGGAAAAACCCACCCACGGGCCAAACTCCAAACCAAATCCACTATATCAACGACTTGCAATAATCAGACTTTTGAAAGAAAACTTAATCATAAAAAAAGAACTCCCCCACTCTTTCTCTAAAAATCCTTTGCCTTCTCACTAAAACCTAGCTCCGCAGAAAAACCACCATGGCCGCCCCACCGTGCTTCCGCGCGCGTGGGGCGGCAGCCACTACGGCGATTAGTTTGTAGGTCTCCTTTTCAGTCTCGTGTGGTGGTACCTTTACGGCGTGAGCGTAGACGATCGAACAAATGGTGGGAGGACAGTGACGACGCGCGGCTATCCAAATCTGATCGGAGACGACGACCTCAAGGTAAGTCTCCTATCTCGATAGATCTAGGCAGATCTAAGTAGATCTGCCCGATCATTTTCTTTTCCACCGGCGGTGACCAGAACTTTACCGCTGACTTGACAGTATTTTTTAACGCATCCTTCAGCTTTTTACATTCCATTCTTATCCGTTTTTTATTGCAAATTGGTGGAAGATGGGTTAGTGGTTGGTTGTGGTGGTTCTAGTAGCTTCAGGGGCTCGTTGTTGAGGGATTTAGCCTAGTTTATGGGTTTGTTCTTGGAACCCGTTGAGTTTAGGGAGGGAGGGGTGGGGGGTGAATTTTGTAGGGAAGAAAAGGGGGATCCGGGGCCCCTGGAAGGGGGGAGGGGGGATGGGCAGAGTCCTGTACCGTGGGGTTTTAGGGGCACCCTGTTATTGGGGGTGTTGGTTTAGGGCTCTTCTCTTGGTTTTGAGCGTCCTGAGTTGCTATTTTGGTATGTTGTGAGTCAGTAGTGGTCCTCCGTTCGATATAACGCTAATTTGGTTCGGATTTGATACGTGAAAGTAGGAGGATGTACATAGCGATGTTGAACAATCAATGTTTGGGTGTCGCGACTTCTTAAACGACGTGCTCACCTTTGGCTTGTTCAGTCCCGATTGTCCGCTGTATTTTTACTACCTTGTGTTTGTATTGCATTTGCTTAGTTTTCGTTCTTTTGGTTTTTAAACCGGTAGCCTTTGCATGTTTCTTTAAGTTGAGTTAGAGTGTAGGATATGCTCTACTTTAATTCAATTTGAACATGTATAAGTTTATTAGGTTTTTCGTTACGTTTCGACCTTTGTGATCATGTATACTGAGTCACGGGATTGTCGTGACCTATAATGTTTGTAAGCTCTATAACAGAGCGTCTGTAAAACTTTCATTTTCAATGCAATTCGCATATTATAAAAAATAAAAACAACTTGCAATACAATGGTTCTTCTCAAATTTACACACCAAATTTAAGGAATCACAATAAATAAAGAGTTCAAAAAGATTAGGGTCAAATACACGTAGGAACCCTGAAACTACCACTAAGTCTCACTTGAGGGTCCCAAAGTTTAATTTTTACACATAGGAGCCTGTAACTCCAAATTTGCAACAAGTAAGGGCATCCGTCTAAATTCCTAACGGTTCAGCCCTTTCCATCAGGGGCATTTTCGGGAACTCATTTGAAAAATCTCTTTAGGGATGAAAAAATAATAATAATAAAATTCAAGAGAACATAGGGCTGTCCGACCCGCGCGTGACCCGCCTGCGCATTTCTTCCTTTAACAACCCAGTATCCATCCTAGACCCATAACCCGTAACCCGTTACCCGACCCATCCACCCGACCCGCACACTGCCTCTATCTCTCTCTCTCAACCCTAATCCCAAAAAACCCTAATATCTCTTCTCCGCGCCGCACCCCTTGCCGCCACCACAGCCCCTATAGCCTCACTGTCGTGCCTCCCCATCGCCGGTCCCAAGCCCCATCGCCGTTCTCGCTCTCTTCCCTCCTCCATCATCCCTCGCCTTCCATGCCGGAAGCCCCGCGCCACCCATCGCCTGTCACAAGCCCCGTCGCCGTTCTCCCTCTCTTCCCTCCTCCATCATCCCTCGCCTTTCCTACCGGAAGCGCCGCGCCACCCATCGCCTGTACCAAGCCCCGTCGCCGTTCTCCCTCTCTTCCCTCCTCCATCATCCCTCGCCTTCCCTGCCGGAAGCCCCGCGCCACCACCCATCGCCTGTCCCAAGCCCCCTCGCCGTTCTCCCTCTTTTCCCTCATCCATCATCCCTCGCCCTCCCCTCCGGCAACCCCACGCCGCCCTCCCAAACTACCCTCACCACACTGAAAATTCTTTCGCTGCCACAAGAATGGCTATGGTGCGAGCCACGGTACAAATCACAAGAATGGCTTTGGACTAAAAATCACATTCGAGCTTTGCGGATTGAGGTTTTGGTGGTTGAACTGAAATCTGTTGTCTTCATATTTGGTATGAGTGAAACAATGCCAATTTTAGGGTTCCAAATATTAATAGATTAGGGTTCTAAAAATCAAGGGAATTTACAATAAAAAAAATAAATATAAGTTTCCAACCCCTGACGGAAAGGGCTGGACCGTTAGGAATTTGGATGGATGCCCTAATTACTTGTTGCAAATTTGTAGTGTCAGACCCTTATGCGTAAAAATTAAACTTTAAGACCCTCAAGCGAGACTTAGTGGTAGTTTCAGGGTACCTACGTGTATTTGACCCAAAGGATTACCTATTTGAGTTGACAAACCCAACAAAAATCTCCCAAAATGGTTGCTCTCCCTCAATTTTCTTTCTAGCTTTTCTGCTGAAAATTTAGAGAAGATGATAGAGTTCCATTTGTTTTATAAGACTTCAATAAATAACCAATTACTCACTCAAACTAGGTAACTCTCCCCATGCCACTTAAATAGACCCAATTCAAATGGATTACCTCATGGGTACGTGAGGACACCCGAATACCCAACAATCTCCCCCCTCAAAACCCATGAGAGGAAGGAACCCCAAACACGACCACTCACTTGGAGTCCATTCCGGCAAGTTCCTTGCAAAGCTTAAGCTTCTCTAGGAACCACCTTTGTCATCATGTCAGCTGAATTCTTGTCTGTGTGGATTTTCTCTAGTTTCGATCAACAATTGATTTTCTACCACCTCGCGTATCCAATGATAGCGAATATCAATGTGCTTCGTGCGAAAATGATATGTAGCATTCTTGCTCAAGTCAATAGCTGTTAGACCCCTCATATTTAAATGCTTAAAAAAAATTTAGAGAGTTTGGGACGTAATGGGTATTTTGAAATTCTATTTGTTTTAGGAATATAAATATATATCTTTTAGGTGTCTGATAGTTACGTACATTCATAGGAGCACACTAAAGTTTAGAAAAGTCTCCAGAAAATTCCTAGGAAGAGCCTTTTGAGAGTTTGATCATTATTCGAGGTAAGAATTTATTTTTGGGTATCGAATTGAGGTTTGTAGTTGGAATCCTTACGAATTTTTGTTATTGTTGGAACCCTAATTATAACTTTTGGGTATATTAATTTTTAGGGATTTTGATATAATTGATTCAGAAGATCAAAGTTTTGTGATTGAATTGCACAATTGGAGGTAAGGATTTACTGTTTTTGATATTCGAATCAGCGTTGGACCAATTATCAGTGTTTAATTGAAGTGTTCACCGTGCCAATTATTAGCATTGGATTTATCGTGAAAATCTTTTTCCCCGTCGGTTGATACAAAGCGTCAAATTTCGTTTATGATGGCTTTGGTTTCCGTTCCGTTTAGTCACGGCGGCGTTTGAAGTTGTCAGCGTCGTTGGTTTGTCAGATCCGTGCCTGACTGTTGCTGATCTTTTTCTTTTTCTTTGTTGAGCCGCATAAACCAGCCCTTGTTTGACTTTGTGATGCGTGAGAATTACCTTGGATATGTTTTCTATCGTTTCGTCAGCCGTGTGGGTTAATTGCATCTTTTATTCTGCTCTTCATATTCCAAATGTTTCAATCAGTCTAGTGCCTTTAGTACCCATCATTTTCAGATACAGTACCTGTCTTATAGTTCTTTGCTTTTCACCTGGAGAGAAGCAATTCAGCTCCTTAATTACCATTAGTTTCATGCATTTACACTCGTGTGACAGCATGGCATATGTCACGGTTCTGCACACTTTCATCCTTTTTCTTGTCGTTCATTTTTCTTGTTTGCACCTTAATTGGCTTTCGGTATTCTTTCTCATTGTTGAGATTTTTTTTGAGATACCCTTTGATTTGCTTAGAATTTATCGTCGCGTTTATGTCACATGACTTTGTGTAATCGATGGCGATATTCTAGCTTAAGTCATAGACCGTGAAGGGTAGACAACCATTCTTTATGTATGTATACGTAACCTTATGAGCCATGTCACAGTGTATGTGATTTTATATTTCTGACTTACCCACGTGGATTGGAACGTGGGCTAGCTCAGTGGGATGAGCTAGAGATCGCGATCTTATTTTTCTGAACCTGGTTTCATGTGTCAGTGATGGCATGTGTGACCTTATTCTGAATGGCTCTCTAGCGTCTGTCTTTGTACAAGGATGTACTTTTGACATTCTGTCTTTTTACGAAAGTATATTTTGGCACTTTAAAATTCTGTCTCGTATCTGTTCCGTTAGAGTTTTGTACCTCCAAAATTTCATTCTTCAGACATATTTTTTTGTATCCCTTTTGGTTGGTCCGTTGAGCGACCTTACTGGGCATTTGGCTCACTTCCTTACTGTTTTTCTCTCAGGTGATCAGTAAAAAGGGGACTGAATTGCAGGGCTAGCTGTGTGACTGAGAGCTAGCGGTTTAATCTCATAGCTACTTTGATTATTTTTAGAAATTATAATAAGAGGAAATATTTGGATTTCGATGTTTAATTTGGAACTCCTGGTAGGAGTAAATTTGGGATTAAATTACTGTTTAAGGCCTATTTGACATTTAATTGTGTAAATTGGAGATTTTCTGTTTAGATGCTCTGAATAACCTGTTTGGGAGACTTTTGAAAATTTAGGTTTTCTGACTTTGTTTATTTGATATTAACGCTCCGAAAATTCGGGGCGTTACAATAGCACTCTGACTATCACAATGAACTGCATACTCCTCTTGGTTCAAACCCAACACTCGGAGAAAGCGTTTTAACAACATCATTTCTTTACTAGTTTCAGTAACGGCAATGTATTCAGCCTCTGTTGTAGACAAGGAAACACATTTATGCCGTTTGGACTGCCATGATACAGCTCCCCCTGCAAAAGTAAATAATAAACCTGATGTAGATTTCCTACCATCAAGGTCACCTACCATATCTAAATGTGTAAAGCCTTCCAAAACTGGAGTAGAACCCTAAAACACAAGCACAAACTTGAAGTACCTTTTAAGTATGGAGTTTGGAGAACTTTGCCAAATGTAACTTCTTTTAAACGATTTATGAGGAATTAAGAATATCCTCATAATTCTTTTAGCCTAAAATTTTAGAATATTTCCAGTATTATTTACTTTAAGTTAGGATAAAGTGTAAAATATGTTCTCTTTTAGTGTAATTGTAATCTGTACAGGACCTATTATGTTGTTAAGTAGCTCGTTATTTACTAAATTAAAATTTGCGTGTGCAGCTTATGACCTACGAAATGAAAGGTAAAATAAGTGAAGGTAATTAAGAAACGCACTTCTCTTTATCGTCTCCCTTACTTTACCTCCACTCCCAGAGTTAAGGTCCTCTTGGTTAGAAAATTCAGAAGCTAAATTCTAATCAAATATGGTTGAACCAAATTGGCATCCTTTAGAGATAAAAATCAATTGCGAGGGAAAAATCAGTGTTAGCATAAAATACGTTCTGTGCTATTTCTTCACGGAAAAACTTTGGTTGCAACCTAAATTGTAGTAAGAGCCTTACAACCCCCATACAATGACGAATGGTGAAGATGTAGTAAGTACTACCACAGCCCCAACGCTTAACTCACGTTCCTCGCAAATGGATATTCTCGAAAACTTGATTTTGATCGTTGCATCAGTTCGTTACAGAATTACGATACCAGCTAACACTGGTAGGCAACTGCGGGAATAGAGAAAGCAAGGTATGCCCCTCTTTGCTAACAATAGATTCGTAATAGGATGAAGCCAATTTTGGGTCTCACTATATCATAGATTGCCCGTCGAGATGATGCACATTCTAATTTATGAAACTATATATGTTAGTTAAACAAACTGGAAAAAAAAAACGTACCTTGCATTCTCCATTAGCACAATTCGCTAATTTTAAGAAGAGAAAAACAGATTCTCTTTGGATTGTAGACCTAAACCAGAGAAAACAATTGCAATATTTTCAACGGCTTTTATGTAATTTCGTAAAAGCCATTGGCATGCCAATTTCTAGTCGTTCATAATTATATGTTGATCACATGGTTACGGAAAGGAAAATAAAAGTTAGGTAAAAGGGCGTAAAAGAATCAGTGTCCAAATGGATGACCTGCATTATCCCCTCTGGATCGATTTGTAGAGTACTACTGGCACATAATTGGCTACGAACCGGTGAGTAGAACCAAGTGCCACCACAAACAGGCTGCTCCTCCCTTTCTGCATGTAAAGATGGTTGAGCACCACATGCTGATGTTCGAACAGATGACCTGCATTATCACCTTTGTATCGACTTGAAGCACCACATGCTGAGGTCTTGAAGAAGGTGGTGGAATCTCCATGTGGGACGCTGGAACGTTTAGTAGTGTCATTTGTAGATGTGGAGGAACTAATGGTGGCTCCTTTGCATAGTCCTCGGCCCCAGGATGCAAGTTGTTGAAGATCGAGTCTGGGGACTGGGGAGGTTCGAAGCCAGAAATGCTTTTGACATCTTCTGGAACATATTCATGCAGCATTGGTGCAACAATTAGAGATTGTGACCATCAAGTGGTTATTTT
This sequence comes from Escallonia rubra, assembly GCA_033065855.1. Classification (NCBI taxonomy): domain Eukaryota; kingdom Viridiplantae; phylum Streptophyta; class Magnoliopsida; order Escalloniales; family Escalloniaceae; genus Escallonia; species Escallonia rubra. The sequence continues at coordinate 76,738 of JAVXUO010002880.1, forward strand.
TCAAGATTATACATTCTCAAATGCAGCCCGATCTCCCCACCCAAAAAAAAAAAATTCCATAATAAAAAGCAACAAAAATAACAAAAGCGGACAACCACATAATAAGTTACTTACATCGATGAAATATACAAGAGGAGCGGTGGGGGGCAGGCGATGAGCATTTTTTATCTTTCACCAAAAAAATCTAAGTTGAAATATACAGCCAAAAAGAACAACGATATTTAGTACGACCACATTAATTCAGCTGTGACTGCAGCTGTAAATTCAGTTCCTATGCATCATGTGATGGTTACAAATTATTTTTTGTTTATCTAAGCGTAACAATTACCATCCTAATCTACTAATTAATCATGATTTTTTGTTAACTGAAAATTTTAAGCACGTCAATTAATATCCAAGTCTACTAAATAGTCATGATAATATGAAGTTTCAAATGGTTTTAGATAAAAGCATGAATACAAAGTTTTAAGACAAAATAAAAGAGAAAAAAAAGACAAGAGTCTTGAAACAATCTTAAGAAATCTAATCCTAAAATAAGAAAGAAACCAGTAAAAAGAAGTCTTCAAAGATCTTCAAACCAATATGGTTAGAGGATTTTAAAGACTAAAGAAAAAATACACATATCTTGTACACATAATATCATACATACAATATTTATTATATAAAAGTTGGACGGGCTGAGTTTTCCACATGCTGGATGGGCCTTTAAAAACCTTTACCCATGCCCAGCTTATATATTTTTACGGGCTCAAAATTTTTTGTTCATGTCCGCCACGGTCTGTATAATAGTAAATCTTTGTTCATATTTCTTCAGGTTCGCACAAGTTGCCCAGTCCAAATTACATATATCATTCTGATCCATAATTGTTATCTTTTGCTAGACGTGCGAAGGTTTGGGCCGCCTGAAAGTGTTTAGTTGTTCCACTGCTAAAGTAACAACTGTGAAGAAGACTACTAGTCTATCTATATTACTTCTAAAAGTGTCAATGAGTGTAAATCATTTTTTGGACATAAATGCCCTTACAAACTTTGTTCATGACGTAAATACCCTTTTAGTCCTTTGATCTTATTCTTCTTCAATGCAAAAGTTCCTTAAAACACTTTCACTTCCGATTCCTCCCCTCCAATACATTTCAAAGCGTCTCCCTCTATCTCTCCAAGACATTAATTGCGGGATTAACTCTCGCAACACTTCCTCTTAAAGTTTTCTCTCCTCCACATTGATTGATACTCTCCGCATACGCATAGATATCTAACTCAACAACCTATTATTTGACAAAAGCTCTCAGATTTTGGGCTTTGCAAGCCTCTTGACTATAAAATCTATCTGCGGTAAATGAAAGTGAACGATGGACGATAAGAATTTGAGAGCATTAGTGAATCTCAATGGAGGCTTCGCAGATAATGGAAAAAAATAGTTGGAATATAGTCCTCTAGAATAGCTACAGAGCACTGCTAGATGAATAGGAGGACACGGTATGCAATCATTTCCGCATTCTTAAAAAATATATTTTTCTTACATAATCTAAAGGTTACCATACAAGTGCATGCAGTTACAAAAGTGGAATTATGGTCGGCTGATTAAAATGTGGAGCTGAGATGAGATAGTTTTAGGGGTTACATTTCTGGTCTAATGTGTAAGTGTTACAGTTTTTATGCCATAATGTAATCATGTGGTTCCTGCATGTTCATCCCATGAGCATGTATCTCAGCAAAGTTCTTTTTCTTTTATACCGACGCCAATGAGGTATGCAAGTGTATTCTACCATTAACAATCGTTGGTTTAGCAGCGGCTAAGTTAGCCATCTTGGAGCGATAGCTAGAACGATATTTTTACGATGTAATTTTGGTTTCTCTTTATAGAAGGTGGGCATAAGTCATGACACGAACTTGCCCATTTGAAAAAAATGGAAGAAGATGACCTGATATAATTTCATGAAATGTTATAAAATCTTTTTTAGTACTAGAGGTTTCTTTTGCTTGTATCTCTTTCATTACGGATATGTTAATACACATTAAGCATGTTTACTGTCAAGGTCACTCGAATTACGAGGTTCTAGCAACCGTACCATTGGTGTAGCTTCGTGTATGTGAAGAAACTTCACCTTATATATGTTTATGGATCATAGCATCTTATAAACAATGTCATAACCCATTTCACATAAATAATTTACAACTTGCAAACATTTTATGAATGAGGATCATTTGTTGTACTAAAAAAATAGTTGCTAAATGCTTTTTAACGACAAAAAATTGCCATTACAAATTTCAATAATAACGACAAAACAATTTCAGTAACAATCTTGTATCGCTAAATGCTATATAGCACCTGTGCTGTACAGTAGAAGATCATGATTCATATTTTATCATGGGCACTTACATGTAAAGCACGTGTTTTCATCTAGTATGATAAATATAAAAAAAGATGAGTTGCATCTGTCGCTTTATAAAGATTTGTAAATCTTTGCAATGGTACCTAAAATATTTTCGAGAGCTTTATTTAGGATGTGGGGCCCGTGAGTTTGCTTTGTTGTGTTCCTTTGATCATCACATGGATTGTTTTATTCAGAAAAGTATTGCTTTAAAAGTTGCACGCTGCTTTATTAAAAGGGGTCCGTTTCTCTACTTTTTCATAATTATCTTTTTATAAAGACTAACCATAATTTCGGTTTTCTCTTTGGTTATCATCTATGAAGTGGAATTCATGGGTGTCTCTACGTACTTTGTTAGGTTTATTCCTACACGTTAATGTACTTTGGTAGAATTTAAATTGTAAGAACATAGTATGAAATAGAAATCCGTTTCAAATATTAATTGACATGTTTCTATTTGCAGCATAGTATGTTTAAGAACAAATTTTCTTGTATGGATCTATGACGAGGACGGAGTTTCTTGTATGGATCTATGACGAGGACGGAGTGGCTTTGGATGGTTTTAGTTATATTATTGCACTGTAGTACTACTTTCTCTTTCCTTTGTTCATGTGATATTATCATGTTTTTCTCTTCTTTTTGGATCAAAGAACTTCAGCAATTTTCTTTTTGAGGCTTAAGAATTTTGCACTTCAATTTTGTGGGTTGTTTTATTGGTTGCACTGATGATACTATTTGGCAATCTTTAGCAAAAATATAAGTTGAAGACAAGTATATATAACTTTGGTGTAAAAGTAAAACAGACTTCTAATGGAAATTTTCATTGTTATTGATGTTGTTTTACGTTATGATTATATATAAGACGTAACTTAATTAATAAGTATTTTCATACTTAGCAGATGTCGGGTTACACACTAGTTAATGTTGTAAAATCCATGCAGAGAGGGAGTTAAGTTAAATTGAAGAGTCGACTCGTGCATGCATTGTACTTGAGCGTTATTCCCAACCCTCGAAAATAATGCCTTTCTGCAGGTCATTGACTTGAGTAATTTTTTTTGGGATAAATTTTAAGAGCTTCATTAAAAAAAATATTTCTAACGTACATAATACATATTTGATCGCCAATGACTGCAAGTACTAAGAAAACCACCACGACCCTCTTCAACTCAAAGTTGGATAATTAGACAACTCAAAGCGACAAAAACTCTGAGGAGCTTAAATGATTTGCTACCTTATTGGTTCCCAGTAACCTCCATATGTTGGCCAGCTACAAACATGCATGGAAGCCTTTAAGCCTGGTTCCTAAATAAGCATATATCTGGTTGGAGGCCTTTAAGCATATAGGGCTTCAATGGGTTGCTAAATGCCTGGATCATTAAGCTATAAATACCCCCATGAAGACATCTTGAACATTCCAAAGCAAATTTTAGGCTTCGAAACCTTTCCGACCTCCATGTCTACATCTCGACCCCCTCATTCTAATCTTCCTAAGTTTTTAAGAAATGATGAAGTGACCCAAGAATGTCAAGCCTTGCTGTCCACCCTCCCGAAAGAAAAAACAAGGCTTATGACTCTGTACAAGTACCAAGGTTTCTGGTATAATGCTCTGTGGTTAGAGGGAGTCCTTGAGTGCCAGCCACATTTTCAAGCTCAAGATACAGATATCCTCCTTGCCACCACTCCCAAGTCAGGCACCACCTGGTTGAAGGCACTCATGTTCACTTTAGTTAACAGGAAGGATTGTCCCATCATCACCGAAGACCACCCCTTAGTCACAACTAATCCTCAAGATCTCGTACCTAACTTAGAATTTGATCTCTATGCGAATAATCAGGTCCCCGATCTTGCTTCCTTCGCGTCTCCAAGGCTCTTTTCAACTCATTTACCATTCACATCGCTTCCAAAATCCGTACACGAGTCTGCATGCAAACTTGTCTATCTGTGTAGGGATCCTAAGGATGTTTTTGTTTCCCTTTGGCACTTCTCAAACAAGTTGAGGCCACAAAACCTCGATATTATCGCATTCGAAGAGACCTTCCACAAGTACTGTAAGGGAGTGAGCTTCTATGGACCCTTTTGGGATCATATTCTGGGTTACTGGAATGAAAGCTTGAGAAATCCTGAAAAGATGTTGTTCTTAAAGTACGAGGATATGAAAGAACAGCCTCGGCTTCACTTAAGGAGACTGGCTCAGTTCATGCATTGCCCATTTTCAGCGAAGGAAGAGACAGAAGGGGTGGTGGATGAAATCTTGAGGTTGTGCAGCTTTGGTAATCTGAGGAACTTGGAAGTGAACAAGGACGGAAAATTGTCGTCTGGCTTTGAAAATAGTGCATTCTTTCGACGAGGTGAGGTTGGAGACTGGAAGAATTATCTGACAGCTGAGATGGGAGATCAACTGGACGAGATAATTGAAGAAAAAAAAAAAAGGCACGGAGTGGGCCAAAGGGAGCCTGCTCTCATGCCAGTTGAGCCAGACCCGAACCACAGACCCAACCAGAAGTTGATCCAGAAGATGAAGATGAAGTAGTAGCCGTAGCCATGATGGTTATAGGGGCTTACTTACGTCCTGATATAATGTTTGGGAAATGGAATTCCATTTGAGTGTACGTTTTCAAGCTCTGCTGAATGAAAACCCCGAGATTGAATATTCTCTTTGATATGTGGGGCTTTCATGCTTCTACTCAATCATTGCTGAACAATAAATAAGGGTGAGTGCAACTCTTTGAATAGATTGTTGACGCAAATAACGAAAACTTATTTTTCCTGTTGTCTCAATTCAATTGTCACAGTGAATGAAGTATTAGCAATAATAATATATTATACAAAGTAAGCCACAAACCCAAATAATAATATGATGCAATCCCAAATAACAACAAGCAACCACAAGAGACAGAGAGTTAACGTGAAAACCCTCCAATGGGAAGGGAAAAACCACGGGCCAAACTCCAAACCAAATTTAATATATCAACAACTTGCAATACAATGATTCTTCTCAAATTTACACACCAAATTTGAAGAATCACAATAAATAGATAGTGCAAACAGGTTACCTATTTGAGTTGACAAACCCAACAAAAATCTCCCAAAATGGTCACTCTCCCTCAATTTTCTTTCTAGCTCTTCTACTGAAAAATTAAAGAAGATGATAGAGTTGTATTTGTTTTATAAAACTTTAATAAAGAACGAATTACTCACTTAAACTAGATAACTCCCATGCCACTTAAAGAGACCCAATTCAAATGGATTACTTCATGGGTAAGGACACCCGTATACCCAACAATCTCCCCCTCAGAACCCATGAGAGGAAGGAACCCCAAACACGACCACTCACTTGGAGTCCATTCCGACAAGTTCCTTGCAAAGCTTAAGCTTCTCTCTAGGAACCACCTTTGTCATCATGTCAGCTAGATTCTTGTCTGTGTGGATTTTCTCTAGTTTTCAACAATTGATTTTCTACCACGTCGCGTATCCAATGATAGCGAATATCAATGTGTTTCGTGCAAAAATGATATGTAACATTCTTGCTTAAGTCAATAGCACTCTGACTATCATAATGAACTACACACTCCTCTTGGTTCAAATTCAACTCTCGGAGAAAGCGTTTTAACAGCAACATTTATTTACTAGTTTCAGTAATGACAATGTATTCAGCGTCTGTCGTAAACAAGGTAACACGTTTCTGCAGTTCGGACTGCCATGACACAGCTCCCCCTGCAAATGTAAATAATAAATCTGATGTAGATTTCCTACCATCAAGGTCACCTGTCATATCTAAATCTGTAAAGCCTTTCAAAACTGGCGTAGAACCCCAAAACACAAGCACAAACTTGAAGTACCGTTTAAGTATGGAGTTTGGAGAACTGTGCCAAATGTAACTTCTTTTAAATGATTTATGAGGAATCAAGAATATCCTCATAATTCTTTTAGCCTAAAATTTTAGGATATTTCCAGTGTTATTTACTTTAAATTTGACAAGTTACTTTAAGTTAGGATAAAATGTAAAATATATTCTCTTTTAGTGTAATTGTAATCTGTACATGACCTATTAGGTTGTTAAGTAGCTCGTTATTTACTAAATTAAAATTTACATGTGCAGAATATGACCTACGAAATGAAAGACAAAACAAGTGAAGGTGATTAAGAAACGCACTTCTCTTTATCGTCTCTCTTGCTTTACCTCTCCACTCCAGAGTTAAGGTCCACTTGGTTAGAAAATTCAGAAGCTAAATTCTAATCAAATATGGTTGAACCAAATTGGCATCCTTTAGAAATAAAAATCAATTGCCAGGGAAAAATCGGTGTTAGCATAGAATACGTTCTGTGCTATTTCTTCATGGAAAAACTTTGATTTACAACCTAAATTGTAGGAAGAGCCTTACAACCCCCGTACAATGACGAATGGTGGAGAGGTAGTAAGTACTAGGGGTGAGCACGGTTCGGTTTGGTTCGGTTTGAGGGTCAAACCGCAAACCAAACCGTTACCCCTCGGTTTGAAAAATTGTAAACCGAACCAAACCAAACACCATCGGTTTGGACGGTTCGGTTTGGTCGGTTTAAACGGTTCGGTTTGATCGGTTTGGATCGGTTTGCGTCCATTTAAAGACGTTGTTTACTTGCAAACTACTATTGGATCTAACAGTGATTAAAAATTCAAGTTATATGTTTTTTAAATTGCATATAACCTTGTTAAATTCGATATATAAGTGATCCTCGATGTATGAGAAAGAATGAGAAAATATTAAACATTTATTGGTCACAAAAATTTTGTGTTATAAGTGTTCTCATTATTATTTTTTCTTATAACTTTCAAGATTTGTATATATGGACTTCCTTACTACCGTATATGTGAAATTGTCAATGAATGTTACTAAAAGTAGAGTAACATATCATAGATCGGTTCAGTTCGGTTTATAATTGGTTTAGAAAATGTGAACCGTGAACCAAACCGAACCAATGTCGGTTTGAGAAATGTGAAACCAAACCATTAAAATCTTTGGACGGTTCGGATTGGATTGGTTCGGTTTGGTCGGTTTGAGCGGTTCAGATCGGTTTGAACGGTTTGATGCTCACCCCTAGTAAGTACTACCACAGCCCCAACGCTTAACTCACGTTCCTCACAAATGGGTATTCTCGAAAACTTGATTTTGATCGTTGCATCAGTTCGTTACAGAATTACGATACCAGCTAACACTGGTAGGCAAATGCGGGAATAGAGAAAGCAAGGTATGCCCCTCTTTGCTAACAATAGATTCGTAATAGGATGAAGCCAATTTTGGGTCTCACTATATCATAGATTGCCCGTCGAGATGATGCACATTCTAATTTCTGAAGCTATATATGTTAGTTAAACAAACTGGAAAAAAAAAACACGTACCTTGCATTCTCCATTAGCACAATTCGCTAATTTTAAGAAGAGAAAAACAGATTCTCTTTGGATTGTAGACCTAAACCAGAGAAAACAATTGCAATATTTTCAACGGCTTTTCTGTAATTTCGTTAAAGCCATTGGCATGCCAATTTCTAGTCGTTCATAATTATATGTTGATCACTTGGTTACGGAAAAGAAAATAAAAGTTAGGTAAAAGGGCGTAGAAGAATCAGTGTCCGAACAGATGACCTGCATTATCACCTCTGTATCGACTTGTAGAGTACTTCTGTCACATACTTGGCTAGGAACCGGTGAGTAGAACCAAGTGCCACCACAGACGGGCCCTCCCTTTCTGCATGTAAAGATGGTAGAGCACCACATGCTGATGTCCGAACAGATGACCTGCATTATCACCTCTGTATCGACTTATAGAGTACTACTGTCACATATTTGGCTAGGAACCGGTGAGTAGAACCAAGTGCCACCACAGACGGGCTGCTCCTCCCTTTCTGCATGTAAAGATGGTTGAGCACCACATGCTGAGGTCTTGAAGAAGGTGGCGGAATTTCCATGTGGGATGCCGGAACGTTTAGTAGTGTCATTTGCAGATGTGCAGGAACTAATGGTGGCTCCTTTGCATAGTCCTCGGCCCCAAGTTGCAAGTTGTTGTAGCTCGAGTCCGGGGACTGGGGAGGTTCGAAGCCAGAAATGCTTTTGATATCTTCTGGAACATATTCCTGCAGCATTGGTGCAACAATTAGAGATTGTGACCATCAAGTAGTTATTTTTCAATATTATACATTCTCAAATGGAGTCTGATCCTCCCCCACCCCCACAAAAAAAAAAAACCTCCATAAAGAAAGCAACAAAAATAACAAAAACAGACAGCCATGGAATAAGTTACTTACGTCGATGAAATATACAAGAGGGGCGGAGGGGCACGGGCAATGAGCATTTTTTTATCTTTCACCAAAAAAAATCTAAGTTGAAATATACAACAAAGATATTCAGTACGACCAAACTAATTCAGCTGTGAATTCAGAAGTGTCCCGATAGAACCAAATGCAAAATGTGCATAAACTAATTTCTTGACCTGTATGGCTTTTTATCTTTCCTTATTGACTAAAGCAAGAGCCTGTCCAGCAGCCTTCAACGGGCTCAAGACAAGGAGATGAACCAACCTTTACCCCATTATTAGCAACTGAACCCTCTTTTTCCAAGAAATCACTAATCCCTCACCTATTTGTATATCCCCGATACAGTATCATTATTAGCAAGGTAAACAAAACCATGTGATTTAATATCAACGAAGCGATATGAAAGGAGTGGGTCAAATGCTGGAAAACTCTAGGGCCTATATGTCTACTATTTTTGTTTTCTATTTTTATTTTATGTTTTTATTTTCATCATTTTCATATCCAGTTATCATTTTCACCACCTTTTTTCTAGCTACATTTTTAGCCGGTTTGTATACTTGTATCATTTTCATTTCCATTTTCACTTACTTTTGGACCGATACCTTTATGTTTACCATTTTTGGTCTCCCATTTCTAGTGGAGTAGTACTACGTGCATTCCTCTGCATTACTACCCAAGCAGGGTTGCTTCTGCAAATAACCAATATACTCTTGCACCCTACTGCTGAAGAGAAGCTTTGTAACGGGGTGTGGAACTTCGGTGACGTCCCCAGCAATGCCATCTCCACCCTACTGCTGTTCTTCCAAGCACCGCTGCCTCTCCTCCTTGAATCAAACCCTAATTACTACCCCGACAAACCCCACGATTCAATTCTTTTCCTTCACAATCTACCAATACAACCCAAGTACCCAACCACATTGCAATCCCAATCAACCCCTACAGTTTTCTTTCACAAAATTCTTGATACAATTCACACACACAAAAAACACTTTTACTGTGTGTTATTGCAGCAGCACCATCAACCTGCCCCACCTCCTCCCGCTCCAAACACCCAGTTCGCAACAATCAGTTACGGTGGGGGGCGACGATTGGAGCGCACACGTACACACACACCTCTTCTGTGTATAATTGGATCATTAATCAACCTACCCAACTTCTCCCGCTCCAAGCACCCAGTTCGTAACCAGCCCTATCTAGTTTGTATCAATCAGTCATAGTGAGAGGGCGACGATCGGATCAAGCAGGGGAGCTTCGTGCTTTTGGAGGTGTGGGGCAACAGATTTATGGAGCTGGGGAGGAAAAGGGGTTGAAGACTGAAGAGTGGAATGAGATAGTGGAGAAAGTGTGGAGATGGATCGATGCGGAGCGTCCGCCGGCGCAGTGCAGTGGATTTTGAGAGAGAGAGAGGGGGGGATTATGTTTCTCTGACAGAGGGTGAGCAGAGGAGTGAAAGAAAAAGTGAGGGGGGTAGTGTTTCTCTGACAGAGGGTGAGACTCTGTCGAGAAAAGCTGAAAACACCTTTAAGGTGTTTTAAGTTTTTTATTCCAAAATGAATACAGAAAATGGTAAAAAGTACACTCTAAAATGAATCTTTTTTGCCATCATTGCAAAAACGGGATATAAAAATGGTAAGCATATGGCCCCTAAGTTTTTCTCATTAACCCTATGCTCAAGGTGGCCAGAGCCATCACCTTAGAAGCCAAGTAAGGACCATCATCAACACTCGCGTTCACATTTCTGTGTCTCAAGCCTGCATTGAGAAAACTTCAAAGCCTGCCTCCTTGTATTAAGTTGCCACATCAGTTCCTAAGCAGCCTAGTCAACCCAGAGTATCTTGTCAATTCCCAGTAACAAACAAAACTTACTTATGATACAATCAGGACCTGGAATCATACTACATCTACGAAAGATGGTCTTTCAGGATTACATTAGAATTCCAGAGACTTAAGTGGAAGGCTGCTTCCAGCCTGAGATTATAGTTATCCTGACCAAGCATAAAGTTATATTGTTGTATAGGTGCTTACAAAGGGTAATGCGAAAGCCTATGAGAAATGAAGAAGCTAAATTTAAAGATTCTGAATATATAAACGAGAAAAAAAAGAACGAGAGGTAATAACAGGGCAATAAAAGGATAATAGGCCCTTTTTGTGATTGTTCTGTTCTGTTTGGATCAAGAGAAGAAGTTGATGGGGAGGAGAAGAAAGACAGAAAGAAAAATGGAATCTTTTTTGCGACACAGGCGAATTTTCCTGTTCTTGAACCTTCTTGGCTCCACAATCTGCGATGGTCCAAATCTAACTTTACTAACTCTATTCAAACAAATTTTTCCGTCTCTTCCTTTTATCATTACAAGGATAAGCTCCCAATAAGCCTTTTAGCAAGAAGCTATATTGATAGTTCCAGAGGTAGGCGTAGGACAAGATAGGGTACTTTATGCTTGTGCCATTCCTCTTAGACAATTCATTTCATTCCGTGTTGCGTTTTTTGTTGATTTTCAGAGAATACGAAATGAAAACAAGGCTAGCCCTGATGCCGACGCACTTACGGCTTTTGCCAAAGCAGTGTACAGTTTCTGAAGCAAGTGGTACAACACTACAACCCCTCTGAAGCAAGCATTGCTTTGGCAAAAGCCTAAACTGCTTTGGTAATAGGGCTAGCCGAAAATAAAAGCAATAAATTTGATATTTTAACTGGGACGCAATCGTGAATATATTGCCAAATTGGTTTCTGTTGTTTGATGTGAAACTACCCTCAACTCAACTATCGAAGCCAAAGCATGCTCTCTCTATGATATTCAGCTGAAAAAAGATTTTGTACCCAAAATGAGCCCTTTGTCTTATAATACTTGTTGGGTTGGCCACAATAATCCTTATTTCCACTCCCTCCTATCCAAAGATTAAATTATACATATGTTAGCAATCAAACCCTATCTCAACACTCCCAATTTGATGCAAAATGTGCCTACATTTTCTTCCTTCAGTTTCTTGTCCCCATTGTTATTGTCATACAGTTTCAAGCCAATATGAGACGTGCCAACAAATATGAAGTACCTGCATACAACTACTTGTAACATAGTATGAAGGTTCGGAAACCTTACTTAAAATAGTGGGATGCAAGCCCTAAATTTTCCGTCACACTTTGACTAAGAAATAAAATGACATGTTCGTGCGAATTCAGTTATATCATCGTGCGAATTCCGTCACACTTTGTTCCCCCTGTTTTAGATATAATCTACATGCTATTTTTGAGTAAGGGAGACAGCTGTCAGTGTTAGACCCCGCATATTTAAATGCTTATATAAAAATTTTAAAAATAAAATAAAATTAGAGAGCTTGGGGACGTAATGGGTATTTTGAAATTCTTATTGTTTTAGGAATATAAGTATAAATCTATTAGGTATCTGAAAGTTACGTACAATATATATTTCATAGGAATACAAGGAAGTTCAGAAAAGTCTCCAGAGAATCCCTAGGAAATGCCATCTTGAGATTTTGGAATTACTTTGAGGTAAGAATTTAATTTGATTATTGAATTGAGATTCATAGTAGGAATCTTACGAATTTTCTTTGTTTTAGAACCTAATTGAGATCTTTGAGTATATTAAATTTTAGGGCTTTTGATACAATTGAATTGAGAAGATCAATATTTTGGGTTTAATTGTGCAATTCAAGGTAAGGGTTAACTTTTAAAATCTGATTCAGTGTTGGACTAATCATTCGTGTAAGGAATTCTTTTGAAAATCTGAATCGGCGTTGGATTGATCATCCGTTTAATGATTTAATTCTTCAATTTAGCTGTCTCGATTTTTGTTCCGTCACTGTGTGTTTTCGGTTAAGATTTTTAATGTTTTCTTTCTGCCTCGATTTCTGTTCTAGCAGAGTCTAATTTCGTCTAAAAATTTCTGAATGTTTTGCTATTTTGGTTTTCATGCCATACAATAGAGCTGTCCACTTGGTTTCGACTGCCGATCGTCACCATGGCTGCTTACCTCCGGTCTTCTTTATGTTATCTCGTTTTTCGTGTCAATTAACCCACCGTCTAATAATCTCGTAGTGCATGCAATTGAGTGCCAGTGCTGCATCATCACAGCCGTGTACTTGGTGTGATGTTTCTGTCATTCTAATTCACTTGATTCCACATTTCTCCAGCCTCCATGCATGGTGTTGGCTTCTTGCATGTCATGATCATGCGTGATCTTTTGTTATTTACTTTTTTGTATCATTCATGTGTCATCATTATTCACTCTTACATTAGCATGTGTTGCGATTTTTACTCATGTTTCTTCAGCTTAAAGAGAGACAGCTATCTGCCTTGGTATTGCACTTTAGGTGTAATTACTGTTTCTATTCCAGTTGTATCGTTCTCTTTTCGAATGGATTATAATTCGTGTAAGTAAATTACGATTCGGTCGGTTCAATTCCTCTTTAATCCGTGATTTTATTCTTTCAACATAAGAATACTTCTGAGTAAGTTCTAAAATTACTTGAATACCACACTTGGATTGCTTGTAAGTATCCGTTAAGTTTCTGGCGCACCAGACTTCGCGTAACTTATAGGTAATATATATATATTTTTTTTGTGAGTCATGTTACAATGTATGTGACGCTTCAACTTCTGATTTACCCACGTGGATTAGAACGTGGGCTAGATCAGTGGAATGAGCTAGAGATCGCGATCTTATTTTCTGAACCTTGTCTCACGTGTCAGTGATGGCATGTGTGACCTTATTCTAAATGGCTCTCTAGTGTCTGTCTCTGTGCAAGGATAAATTTTTGACATTTTGAAATTCTGTCTTTGTACAAAAATATATTTTAGCATTTTAAAATTATGTCTCGTATCTGTTCCGTTAAAGTTTTGTACCTCCGAAACTTCGTTCTTCAGACATTTTTTGTATCCCTTCTGGTTGGTCCGTTGAGCGACCTTACTGGGCATTTGGCTCACTCTCTTATTGTTTTTCTCTCAGTAATCAGTAAAAAGGGGACTGAATTACAGGGCTAGCTGTGTGATTGAGAGCTAACAATTTTATATCAGAGTCAGCATTAGTAGTATAGTTTTGCATTTAGTTTGGTTATTTTTAGAAAGTACAATAGGAGGACTTATGTGGATTTGAATGATTAATTTGAAACTTCGTGTAGAAGTAATTTGGGGACTTAATTACTGTTTTAGGTCTATTTGACACGTAATTATGTGACTTGGAGATTTTATTTTTATTTTTTATTTTTAGACGCTCTGAATAACCAGTTTGAGAGACTTGTGAATATTTGGGGTTTTCTGTCTTTATTGATTTGAATTTAACGCTTCGAAGATTCGGGGCATTACAGTCAGGGTAACAGTGGATAGAGATCTTGAGTTTGAATCAAGAGGGGTTCCATGCATGAGCTATATATGACCTTGAATTACTTGTTCAGGTTCCGTTTCTTGATAAATAAATTCCATAACAAGAAAAGGCGACAAGGGGGCACAACATGAACATGAAAGTTAGTTAAGCACTAACTAGCTATACATCTCACATAATTCCTCAAGAAAGACAAGGGTATTCCAGAACCTATGCCACTCCTACTCTGTTTTCAGGAGAAGTGTGTTCACAACATGTGATACCGCCTGAATGCCCTGTCATTCCTATCCTACCATAAGTAGTTGGATCCTGAATCTTGTTTTGGTGTCAGTTACGTAACTATGAAGCACGGACATTTCTAGAAAAGCACAAGATGTCATGCCCGCACCTGGAAAAGATACGAAACAGGCGTTCTAAAATATTCGTATAGATATGACTTCCTTTGAGTACTCCAAAGTAGTGGAATTGCCACAACCTACAGTATTAGGACTCGGGTAGGCGATTAACTGCGAAAGATACGAGGTGTACGCTTTCTCACCCCCGCACGACTCACGCCCAGCGACTTCTACCATTTTGTACAGCTAAGTGAAGAATACTGTGTGGAAAACTCTTTGGTGTAGATAGAGATACAAGCTCAAGAGGAAGGTAACACGCATATAGTGGGTAGCAAAACAAAACTATAATGATTTAAAAATATATATATGGCCCTTATTCTCTTAACAAATGGCCCCAGGTAAAGCAAACAGGCAGGAAAGGTCAGCCTTTTGCCAAGAAATTCCTTATAAGCTATCAAAAACAGAAGTGTGATATACCTCATCAGAAATGGGAAAATCTGTGATTGGCCATATAAGAGACAGCCTAGGAAGTCAAGGGTACCTACTTTGGCTAGCCTTTTTGACGAAGGGATTGCCCTTTGGTCAGGCCGTGGACAGGTCATCACAAAAAAGAACATAAAAGTAAATTAGGACTCTATTACTTAAGCTTTCAAGGGGATGTCCTCATCACATCCGTCCTCCACAACACCCGAGTGCTGCAAAAAATTTCCCGAAGAATTTTAAGGTCTGTACATGTAGGTACCAGTGCACATTTTGGATGCATGGATGCGTGCCATTTTGGATAGACGGATGTAAAACGAACCCATAAACATGATACCCTCTCAGAAACGATATAACACCAGCCCACAACCTCAAAGCATGAGCTAAGACTTTGGAATGCTCATGTCCCTCTTCTCTCCAACCCTCTATGCCAGTTTGTGATGAGGAACTGAGCAGCAATGTAACTGGTGTGCCTCTGCCACTTTTCTTCTTACTAATAGAGTTTAGGTTAAAATGCAAAAGAAAACAAACAAATGTGTCTAAAAGCCACAATTCTGTAAAAAATGGTGCCTATGTTGGATTCAAGGGGTATTTATAATCGATTAAGTACCCTAAACTAAACACTTAATGCAGTAACAAGAACTAGTAAGTTTGACAAGCATACCAACTCTCTCTTAAAACTAAAAAATCCAATGGAGAATAACAGCAACAATGGCTTGACAACTCACTTTGTCAAAACTCCAATTTACCTCGCTAGATTGTAATATAGTAGCATAAAGTATTCAGTAATACTAACTCATTACAACAAAATTCTCAGTTTCATTAAAAAGACCCCACTGCAGAACATATTAACCATGCCCATCAAGTATATATGCCTAACTATAGGCAGAGAGAGTAAATAATTACCTGCAAGTCTAAAGTGTTGTAAGCATTTCCTTCTTCATCTTGGGTCAATGGCATGTCAGGGGCATACCTCCATTGTCCATCAACAATGAACCTATACTGGTAAACACCTGAAGGAAGCACTTTCATAATGGTGAAGTCTTTCCCCGATCTCTGCAAGGGCTTCCTGATGAAGACAGTACAGAGTTCTTACATTAGACTGCAATTTGAAACCCGAAAGTTAACATTAAAAACGATTAGGGGGAAAAGGCATTTAATTCCACCTTGTTTTCCAATTATCCCATGATCCCTCCACAGCAACTTCGTTGCCATCGTAACTCCATGTTATCATCACCGGAATTCCGTGTTCGCTGCCCATGTCTTCATATCCAGACGAAGTTTGCATCCATGAATGGCTTGGAATCTGCATCTCGTCAGGTCTTTGTAAAGGAACCACCGGGACCTGGAAATTCACAACAGAACCAATAGATGAGAACGCATATTTCCATGTGTATTTCCATGGGAACATAAATCATAACCAACAAGAGCTAAGAACTTTGTCATGTCTCATACAACAGCAACTCCATATACGAATTAAATTAGCTTCTACTTTAGTACCAACTGACAAAGTATAAACTAATCTTCGTAGCAAGTGCTTCCTTACACAAAGACAAGTATCGTACTCTGTATCAAAGTTTGTATCATACAGTGTTCAAAATATTGTGTATACGAGTCAACTGGGCAGCAACCTTTTCCTTTTTGTCACGAAGGAATTCCAACCCCCATGAGACTCGAACCTTTATACAAGACCACCTTACGTTTCCAATTCAATTGCGTCAATCTTCCAATTATAGCAACTGCTTTCTTTGCAACTTTTTTCTTAGATTTCACATAACAAAGAATTTTTTTCCTTTCACCAAGCAACTACTAGTAAGCATCCACCAGAAGCATATATACCCAATACAACTAGCTAGTGACATGTCCAAGAAAATCTAGGGTTCCAACGAAAAAAAATTTAAGATCAAAGGTGCAATCTTTTTCCAGATCTACTGATTTCCTGCATATCAAAATTTACTTAACTGACAAATCTTAAAGTTACCCATACCAAGAATCAATATAGTAACACTAAATTATTCGAGAAAAATCAACAATAGCCAAAAAGACGAGAACTTTGACCTGAGGAGTGAACATCAATGGTGACCCAGATGCCCTAGGGCTAGCAGGAGGAGACTGGCCCATGAATTCACCATGCAGACCATCCTCAGCCGCCATGTCAGCACCACCACCGCCAGATGGGCTGTCGCCACCACCACCACCACTGCCACCTCCCTCTTCTCTACCATTTACATTACCCATTTGGGTTTTTTATTGTTATTTCACCAAAGAACCAAAAGCACCCACTAAGATTCTATAAGTAAGATTCCACAGCAAAATAAATAAATACCATACCCACCTTTATCAATTTTGTGTAAAATGTGTATAAATTACTCAGATGGGAACAAATTGAGAAGCAAAAGTGTCATTAAATGAGGGAAGGGGAATATTGCTTGTTGATTGTGATTAAGAAGATGCACTGAGGTAACATAATGGAATAAGGTGGTGATATGATGCAATGCAGTCCAATGAGTTTGGAACTATGTCGTAAATCATCAAATGGGTGGGCCAATCATGTGGGGTTAATCATTTCATGGGGGAAGATGAAGCCTACTTGGCGTTTGACAAAACTCAAAAGTCACTAATTTTACCCCAAAAAAAAAAAAAGGTCACAAATTTGAAGTAGTATATATATTTTCTTATGGCAATTTTCAATAATCTCATAACTTTTGATTAAAGCATTATGTTATATTGCTGTAATATAAGTGGTATAATCAAATTGTTTTGACAAACGTTTTATTTTATAATATAAGACTAACCTTTTTATATTTATCAGTATCAGAAAATATCACTTGAATGCTAATATATTTACAGCTTTTAAATGTTTAGTTTGGCGTGCTATTATGCCTTTTAATAAAAATTCTCGAAAAATAAGGTATGCAGAATTCAACTTGTGAGCAAAAGTATTGACAAATCTTAGAAAAATGAGTTCTATCTATGTCATGAGATCATGCCTTGTGCAACAGAATCCTGATGCTCGAATGGGTGGTTACATGTCTTCATCAGCTGAAAAGTTTGAGTAAAGAAATGGGCACAAAACCATGGGAAGTTTTGGCCTGCTCATTTTCTTGTGAACAAGTGGGGGCTCCAAAGCAAAAGGTGCATTTGAGCTTAGATCCACTTGTTGTTTTTGTGATTTGCAATGACTAATCCGCACATTCTTAACCTTTTTGCTCTTTTATTTAGTGCATCTCTCGAGATCACATGAATGTTATGTACTCGTGGAGTTGCGAATAGAAAAACAAAAGAAACGAGGTATTAATTTCTTTCTTTTAGTTAAAGGGATAGAGTTTTCTTCAATCACGCATCTCATTATGTAACATTCCGCAAGAGAAACAAAAGCCATTTATCTTGGTCTCTATAAATCTTGTTATACTAAGTGACGACTAATTATGCTATTTCATTTTTTTTATGATAAAATTTTATACCTCACCAATCAGACTCTCCCTAGTATACAAATATGTGACCTTCTATAGGAAAAGAAGAACCCGAGTTTGACCTTAATTTTTGTGGCTAGTTTTGCTAAGAAGCGGCGATTACTTGACTTCTAAAGTCATAAATCTTTCAATCGAAAAAATTTGTGACACATTAACAGTTTACAAATTGATAAAAATCAATACTATGTGGAGTTAACTGAATAATCACCACATATAATTTTTTTCGTTAGTTCTGAAGTGAAATTATGTTTCTCAATATACAAACTTTACAAAGTGATGTCGCTAGAACATTTTTATCAAAGGAATAGGCAAAAATGCACTAAAATCAACAAAGGCAATGCAATCCATCTCCTTATCTATCGGCCATCATATCAACCATCAACAGGGATCAACCAAACATTCTACAAACGGGCACGAGCACGTACCCAAACCCAAAAAACACTAAGAGCCCGTTTGGTTTTTTATTTAAAAAAATAGATTTCAAAGTAAATTTTAATTAGTTTTTAAAATCATATTTAATCCATTTTAAGCGGAATCAGTTTACTGTTTGACAAAAGTAGTTGTAACTAAAAGTTACAAAAAGTGTTTCGATAAAAAGTTTTAAATCAGTTCTATTATGACAAAATGACCGTAGAGAATACTTAATAAATAAAATTTTAGTATCCATTTAAAAAAGTAATGTTAACATAACTATCATTTCTAAATAATTATAATATACACATAAATTGTTGAAAATCTATTTTCACCTAGCGGCAAAAGCTGTTTATTTTTTATTTTATATTAAAAAAGCCCAGAATGTAATATTAGTGCTTATAGAACAATAAATTCTTCAAATGAGTTAAAGGGTATGAGATGTCTTTTTGTGAGAAATACGAGGATAGTATGGTAATTTAGAAGGTCAAACCTGATTATGAAAAATGTGATATTTCATAATTCTTAATGTCCATGATCATGAATATAATCAATTTTGAGGTAGATTAATTAAATATCTTAATTTTTTTTGCCAAATACTCAGATATTTTGATTTAATCTAAATTAAATTAGGTTTTACCATCCTAAAATCAATTCTAAATGCTCTCTAAGAGCGCCAAACAACATGGGGTGCAGAAATGCATTTGTTAGTACCAGCCCATGTAGAGATGTCAAAACCGTTTTTTGGCCCGGGTTGGCCCGGCCCGTTTTGGGCCCGGACTGGCCCTAACCCTTAGGGCTTGGGCCAGGGCCAGGCCGAATTATTTGAGACGGCCCTAAAATGGCCCGTTTTTTACCCGGCCCACTTTTGGCCCTAAAACTGGCCCCCTTTTGGCCCTAAGGTTGGCCCTACACACAGGTAGACCTGGCAAACGTATAACCCGGCCGAGTACGGGTAAAATCCGGCCGGATGCGGGTAAATTCGGGTCGGGTAATCTTTTTAGGAATTCGTACCCTACCCACACGGGTAGGGTATTACCCACGGGTAAATGACCTATTTTTTATTAATTTTTCTTTTTTTATAAACAAATTTTCATTACCTTATTTTGCTAATTAATTATTACCGTTAGCCATATTCTTTTTCCTTTTGTTTCTTTTCCCTTTTTTTGCCAACACATTTCATATTTTTGGTCAATTGCAATTTGCAAGCATCAACTCTCGGTCCCCAAACCCTAACCACAATTCAAAATAATACAATCAAACGTAAACACATACATAATCACAAGCATAAAGTTCTCCATCGGCAGACCCAAACCCTACCCACGATCCAAAATAAGACAATTAAAAATTAACAAAAATACATGATCACATTCACATGCATAAACTAGAAGATTGACGGCTGTCTGTAGTCGATCTGAGACTGAGAGAGAAGACATCAAAGCGGCGGCAGCAGCGCAGGAAGGTCGCGCCGGCAGCAGAGTAGGAAGGTCAGAGTGGGAGATCGGCGGTCGCGTTGAAGAATGAGGGGTCCGAGAAGGTTGATGCCTAGGCTGTCGGAGGTAGATCTCGGTGAGGGGGCTCACAGTCGACGGTCGATCTCGATCTTTACGGTGAATATGTGATTACTGATTGACTGAGGGAAGAGGGTAGAGAGAAAGGGGCGGTTGCGGCGGAGAAGAATGGGGTGGTGGCGCAGAGCTGGGGCGACGGCAGAGAAGAATGGGGAAAATGTGAAGAGACCAAATGAGAAATGAGAGAGGTTAGGGGATTAGGGCATAAAGAGGATATATATAGTAGGAAAAGACGGGTAATCGACACAGGCTCTCTTTTAGCCTAGTATTATTGTATACACACATTATTATATAAGTGTGCGTGTCCAACGATTATCGAATGAGTAATGAATCTGATCATGAATTATAATGATCGTTCTTCCTTGGTGCAATAATCAAAGATATGTTTGACGTAAAATAAGAATTAGATTACACCAAATTAAACTAATATTATATATTTGAAATAAACTGATTAGAATTGAAACTTTCGAAAAATGCTACTTATAAATTATAATGTTAGTAGACCAAAAAAGGCTTTGTTAATATTACACCAAATTAACATGTATCAATCTCAACCAATTAATTTGATGTATTCTTGTTGGCCATCGATGCAAATAAATAACAAAGAGTTGGGAACCAACAAAAAATTTGGGCCTGGGCCCTGCCCAAGCCCGGCCCTAAATATTGGGCCTAGGGCCAGGGCTTGGACTGAGCCATATATCTAGATTTCCGGTCCCGGCCCGTTTTTGTTGGAGGCCCGTTGGGCTTGGGCTGGGCCGACCCAAGCCCGGCCCATTGACATCTCTAAGCCCACGTACCAGTTCTATAAACAGCCCATCATGAAAGGAAATTCGGGCTCAAGCAAAACGAGTAAAGCAACCATTCTTGAGCCATTTCTTCTTTGCGGCAAAGAAGCAAACATATAGCGTACATACAGAGAACACCGGGTAACTGATATCTGCTTTCAGCATTTCTTTTCGCAGTTGTTATTGCCATTCGTTATATAATACTGGAGCTAGCTCCTGTATTTTTTTTGGAACTCGTGTTAGTATAAGTTATGCGTAGACTACGATTTTTGATATTGGACTTCTTTTCTTGGTTATGTTTGTTAAGTCTATGTTTTTACTTAGATGTATGATAGAGATTGCAAATTTAACGTTTCGAAGTTCATATATGACAATCGGAACGAGGTGGGTCTCTAGCAACTTTGGCGCAATGTGAAATCTTGAATTGAAATGCAATGGTTTGAAATATCATATGCTCATTGCTAACGCATTCTCAATGAACCCAGATTGGAAATTGTTGCTATTGTTAGTTGATTCGGCTGGTTTATGCACGTATAGTAGTAATGTTTAGTGTGTTGGAGTCTGTAAGTGATTAGCAGTGTAAGAAACAAAAAACGAGCGGCCACATGCACTGTGCAGCCTTACCCTTATCAATGCTGGAGAGACTGTTCCTGTCTTTTTAACCTTGCGCCAAGGCTCTTCCTTGACCATACCTACAAATGCTGCCTTTCAAAAGAAGCTTCTCTTGTCCGGATAACGGTTTTAGTAACTTTAAGCTACATTTTGGAGTAGACCTCGAGTTATTTACTTGCATTTGAAAAACGAGTCCGAGTCAAGTTGACCACTATTGTCATAAGCATAATATCAGCAATATATGCATGTAGTCGTTAATTAAGATTTATGGACACAGACATCTCCCACTGCTTACACTGGCTGCCTGGGCTGGGATAGACCGCACACAGGCCTAACCTTTGGCATATTTGTACAAAGTGGATGTTTGGTAGATAAAATCTCTTATGACTCTCTTGGTGTTACTCGTTTCTTATGGAATTGGATTCCCTGCAGTTCGCCAGTGGCCACATTAGTGAATTTCGCCCCTAAACTTACTGTTTGTCAGATGAGTGTGAACTACCTTTTAGCATCATGTGACTACCTTTATAGTTTCTTTAAGGACCGAAATGATCGCTTCTTTATTTCAAACTAGTTCAATACTGCCACTCCTCTTTCTGGGCGAAACTAGTTTCCTAACTGTGAGCCAGTGTCTATTCCATTAAGCATTAAGTTCTTTATATAGTAGAATTTAACTACTTTACCTCTTTATTATACTTTTTATGCATGTTAGCAAACAAATTGTTGACTTTACCGTTGGCTTCTGTAAGCAGTATCAGAAACTTAAATTCTAATATTGTAATTCCCAAAAGAGCTGAAGGAAATGTACAGTAAGTTGAAGAGTTAAATTATGCACTTGGATGACTTTGGATATGAATCAGTTGTTGGCGTTAACAGCCGACCATTTTTCATTTGTTTATTCTACCGTGACGGTGAATGTTTCTTCGGTATATCTTACAGGCAAGCAGCCAAAATCCATGTTTAAAAAAAATTGCCATACCTATTTCATGCATTTCATTCAGTTGGGTAAAAACTCAAATGCTCACCAGTAGCAAGCTTGTGGCCTGAAATTGTTCTTAGAAAGACCACTGACATGCTTACTTATTGAGTTCTCAGGCGGGAGAAGCTCCATAGAACCTGTTCAAACTGGGAATTCTGTATGGAGTGGTGATTGCCTATAACTACTATGATGGTGTTATTCATTTTGTTTTATTTCCTTTCGTGGGATGGGTATGCCCTATGATTACTTGTCTTGCTTTTAATGAAATCTAGGAAGTTCAACCCTCACTTCCTTCTTCCCCACAAAATAGAGTTGTTACTTACGGGAAATAGATTAAAATAAAGTTCTTCAAGATTTCAAATTTTGCCTGTGAGAGTAATTCTTGTTGTCTTGGTAATTAGAAGTTTTGATATCTGGATTTAGTAACTTCAGCTGTACTTGAGAGTATACCTTAAGTACTTTCAATTGAGGCATGAAGCGGAGTTTGGCACTTCTATTGTGTACATATGTCCGTATATGCTAATAGTCACTGTGAAGGTTTGATATAATTGCATAAGTGGATATCCTAAACACCCCCACCCCCCCCCCCCCAACCCCCACCAACCCCCTTACCCCTTACCCCATTCCCACTCACACATAGGAGCACGCAACACCCCACAAAGCAAAAAAGGAGTGTAGAAGAGGATGACTTGGTGTGCTATCATATCATGTCCCGTGAACCTAAAAACCAAACAATTTTTCATGCATTTGCTTTGCTTGCTGACTTGTCTTGATTTGTGTGATTAGCAGCTCGTTGAAACATGCAAGGCCTAAGAACCTCTATCTTGCGCCATGTGAGGATTGGGGTCTCTATGCAAGGAAAGTTTCTTGTTAAAGATGTGAACTCGCTCAAAGTCTGCCACCAACTTTGCACATCTGTTGGCACCAGCTCTGATGAAATAATGTCTCGGGTGATTGGGCTAGTTAAGAAATTTGACAAGATTGAGGGCACAAAGGTAACTTACCTATCATTTTGACTCTTTTTGTAAACGTCTTTCCTTCATTTAGTTTACTTCATACATCAGTTGAAAGAAATTTTTGGGAAAATTGTGTGGTTGAAATATTGTTCAATGATGTCCATTTCATGCAACTTGAGAATTGATTCACCGAGCTAGGCCCAATGCAGAACAAATTGATACGTACTTATCTTAAACCTTGACAGGTTACCGAAACTGCTGATTTCCAGAAGGACTTGAGCCTTGACAGCTTGGACAGAGTGGAGCTTGTAATGGCTTTTGAAGAAGAATTCTCAGTTGAGATCCCAGAGGAGGAAGCAGATAAGCTTAGATGTTGTGCTGACGTTGCTAAATACATCAGTTCTGGAGCTGAGCAGAAAAGCGCAGAGAATATATGAGTGGTTGAACAGAAACTTCTTGTGGTGCCATTGTTTGTCTACGCGTCTTAATACTTGTTCAAACTGCTCAAAACCTCTACTTTTGCTGATTGTAGTAATCATTACAAAGTGGATCAAAATGATTTCAATTACATATACCCACTCCTCTCTCACACTCTCGGATCTCTCCATCTATAATTATGTACGTGTATGTATCTCATATATACATGACTAATTGAAATAGACAGGAGGAGTTCACCCTAAAACTCAATGTCGTGACAGAAGCGCCATCCAAATGAGCCATTTTCTTAGTCAGTATAGAAACACCATTTTTTCATTGCTTTGTTTCGTCATGCACGGTGCTGAAGGTTTAGGTGTCAAATGTATACTTTGGGCTGTGTAGGTGCGGATGCCATTTCCAACTGATGACAGCTTTATTCGTTTGTGTTTGACGGTGAAAGCGGGGCGGCAGAGGGAGTTCTTTGGTAGCTGAAGAACTTTGAGCAGGCAAAGTTTTTCCAAGTTTGGAATTGCATGGAGGTGGGAAGGGAGATCAATGAGGAAGTCTCCAAACTCATCTGTGCTGCCTCGTACTATCTTTGACTTCCTTTTCCTCCCACCAGTATGACACGAAACTGCCACTTGAGCACCTGCATATCCAAAGAAACTTTTTGTAGAATCCTCCCTTACCGAAAGGAAGAGCAACAAAGAATTCTCAAAGAAAAGCCAACAAGAGCAAGATGCTCAAACGATATCTGGAGCAGGACCTACCAACCAAAACAAGCCTTCCTACTATACGTAGAAATAAGGCTGAACAACACGACAATCTCATTTCTCAGCCTACCAACTGTACATCAGATTTATTCAACACTGGTTTTACAGAAGTAAAACCAAAACTCCTTCGTGGGTTCTCGCAGACTCTGTTCCCCTTTCTTACACAACTGCTACAAGCGTCTTTTGGCGCTAATTGCCAGCTTCTAGTTATTGTGATTCTGAAGTTTGTGCGTGGTCACTCCGTGAAATCTATTAGAAGTTACAGATAGGAACCGACTTCTCATGGCGAGCGAGCTTCAGAGTGAAGTTACAACATTGAAATAATGTAGAAGAAGAATATGATGATGATCAAGTGAAATTAACCCAGAAGATTAGCTCGGAGTTTCCAGCCTTATGGATAAAAGTCTGATTATAGAAGTGATTAGAGGAGGACACTATCTACTGAAGACATGAACATAAGCCCAAAATTCGGTTGGTCCCAACTTGCTAGAAGTCACTTGATCCTCGTTAAGGCTTTCATTCTACCCCTAAAACTCAAAGACGTTCATTGACGATGATCTCAGTGACCATTCTAATGATCAGTGACAGTTGCTGATAGATTTCAAACACCCACCCCCCCCCCCCCCCCCCAACACACACGCACAAACACAAAAACCCACAAGTTTAGATTGCCACTTGATCTAAAACCAAGTTGTGTTGGGTATCTTGCCAACGTAATCTGAATCTCTACACAAGAGACATATAAGTATGCCAAGATGTTATTAGCAACTTGGCAGCTGGAGGAACATGCTTTTACAACAGAGAAAAGGTTGTGGATTCTGTCGTTAAGCTTTCCTTTAGAACTCCAACAAGTTTACTCCCTCCACACCCACACCTTTAGGACTATAACCATGAAAGGACCATTGTAAATACTGGTGTTAATTGGAGGTACAAACCTGAAACGGGACGTGGAGGAAGTCGAGCTTTTTCGTCCAAACAAGCTTCACATAAAATCGTGCCACTAACGAGGACGGTAGAGAGCTTCTCCTCACCATACCCAGCAACCTCTGTCAAGTCCTCCGCGCTAGACAGTTCAACCAACGGATTCTCACGCCCGGCAGCGACCACCGGTGCCTCGAGGAAAAACAAGGAGAAGAAGAGGAAAATCAAGGACATGGTCATAACAAGATTGTTGCACCCGCTAAAGTGGCTCATCATCTTTTTGTGTTTGTTTGGCCACAAAAAAACTTGGCACTAACGCAATACAGAATGGTGAGAAAATGAAAAGCTACCATCATTGGTTTTATATACAAGGTGGTGCATGGTTCGTATGCCCTTTTCAACGCTTCCAATTACGTTAATAGCCTTCATCTTCTTAAACTCATATTTCTCCAATGAAGTTGTTTTGCAACTGCTAGCCTTTTTGACAAAACCCATGTACCCAATTGACAGAGAGATGATACTCAATTTTATATGGAGAAAAGCAAAAAATGGGTGATCAAAGATTGTGATCAGTTTATAATTTTAAGTGAGAAAATGGGAGAAAACTGCTTAAGAGAACTTAATCTTTTCATACAAGTATAAGATGATGTGATAGGGGTATCGAGCATTTCCTTGTTATTTATTTTTATTTTTTTGGCAAACATTAGTATCATTCTAAAATGGTGCTTTTTTTGCTAAGATTAGTCATTAAAGATTTTACGCAAGTAAAGCCAGAAGTCATCATCGTCTACCGATAACGATATAAGATTAAACGTGAAAGCATGCAAACAAACGTTGATATACTCTTCTTTTTAAGCCTTTCTTTTGGGCGAGGTTGGTCACGAGATATTTCGGTCATTTTGCAAAGAAACCTTGTATATCAGGTAAAGTCTAAGACTATATAACAGGAAAAATGAACGCAAATATGAATTAAAGAGAGGGGTAGTGTAGGTTTTGGCATTGACCAGTAGTGCAAGGAATGAAGAAGAAGATGGAAGTTAGAAGGGAAGGCTAACTGTAGAAAAAGTTGGTAGCCTACTACTATCTTCAAATCCTCTTCTTTTTTGCACTAAAAATCCACGTTTACAAAGCTTAAAGCACTGACTTGTCATTAGATGGTCAGGCGGAGAAGCAATACAGACTCCTTTCTGTTCTTGTCAAGCCTTCCCCAACTATAATTTCGTTTTCATAATCATATCTTACAAGCTGTGAAGCAAGCACAAACTTATACAAAGTGGGTAGGTTGGACCAACTAAACAAACTGGAAAACAGGACAAAATTATACAGTTGACCCCCCTCAAATGTTTGGGTTAAACAAACTGCCCCGCTAGATTACTATATTTTACGGACCGCTTCCTTTAATCTATTGATGCGCTGCAAAATCACCCCTGATGTTGAGATCTTGGTATCAAACTTGGTCACATGCTGGCACATAGGTGCCTGAATGCCCGTAGTTTAGGGGGCAATTTGCAACTTACCGTCTTGTTAACGGACGCTGAGATTTCAATTATAGTATCCTCATCAATCGTTCTAAGAGGCAAATAATTCGTTCAAATTGCATCACGATATGTTATGGCATTTCCAATTATTATTATTATTATTTTTTTTTTTGGGATACTTTGAAGGTTTAATACCGTCTTACGGTCTTAACCAAAGGCAGGTTGTAATTACTGATACGTGAACGGGTGGGACGTGTTACCCCAAACTTTCAGGTCTCAGTTTAAATGAAATGCCTTTAACCACAGATCAGTGATGGTTTGAACCATGGTGAATTTGTGCACTTTCCTTAACCAATTTATTCATTACAAAGTACTTGGGTCCTTTTGTTATAACTTTTAGCAACAAGTTTTTGTCGCTTAAAATATGTTTAGCGACACTTGTCAGTTGCAGGACGTGTGCTGGACATGTACAAGATATCACTACCAACAAGACAAAAAAGGATCAGAAAGAAAAGGAGACAGCTGCTTATTGAAATTTCTCAAAGGCTATCATCGATGTACATAATCAATCTAATAGATATTTTACGGTGCGATTTCCTGGCAAAGAGAGCTAAATTTTAGGGTGGTTCAAGCCCCTCATATTTAAGTACAAATTGCTCTTGTTATTAGAGAAACTTGTTACAGTAGGCACAGGAGTGAATCCAGTGTACTCTCCAGATTCCTTTGCTAAGCAAATGTCGATAAGATACTTTAGAAGCTCATTTGTCCGGATAAAAGGTTGAGCTGCATAATCGTCGAACGGCATCCACTGCAGGGTCAATATAATACTCAAAAACTTTTTTGCTAGATGTCTAAAAAAAAGAAATGAGCCTGGAATAATATAGAAGCAGGACCGCCTGCATAAGCGAACAATGACTACAAGTACAGAAGACAAGAAGAATCCAGCCATATTCAACCAGAAGAGGATCAGGAAGAAGTTCATTTAAAGAACTGTCTAAATTTGCCTAGAATGTCTGAACCGGAACCTACAACCTTATGGACCTAAGTCTGAAGAAACGAGCTTCTTCACGCAGTACCTTATCTAGTTTATATCTTTTTGCTTACTTCATTTGTTATGAGCTGAAAATCAAAACCTAAAGCAAGTATTAGAATCTGAAAATGCAGCTAAAAACATGTAGACAGTGCGGGTATGGTCTAATGATCGAGAAAAGAAAGAAGCCGCAAGTGATTTGGCAGAAGGAGGGTTTATCATACAGATCTACAATGCCACAAGATCTTTTTTTTTTTCTTTCTTTAGGAAAAATTTCAGTAACAAACTTTCTAGGCAAGCGATATTTTTGTTAACAACTCACCTCGGCTGCCTCTATTTCTGATTCCTGCTTCTGGATGTCAAAAGAGAGGGGCTGCAACATGCACATAAAGAACAAATCTGACTTCTCAAAGAATGACTTGTGGCTTTGTCTGCATAAGGCAAGGAACACAAGAAGCATTAAGAACCTGAAAAGAGCGCGTGAGCGGTAAACATGCATGCGAACATGAACCCAGCTCCAAGAAACTTTGAAACATAAAATCTAACAGTTGGCATGTATATGAAATGTGTTAACTTGATAAATTTCGTACCTAAATGCTAGAATTTCTACAAATTTTGCGTCAATCTGCAACAGCAGATAATCCCGTAAGTATAACAAATATATCACTAAAAGCATTTATCCCATGTTTGAATCGACAAAAATGACAATCCTGTCACTTACTCCCGTCTCTTCTTTTACTTCTCTCACAGCCGCATCACAAATGTCTTCTCCCTTCAAATAAATGGCTCTGTAAGTATACTACATACACAAAGCACTTTTGATTTCTACAATGAACGTCTTGCTGGATGAACATACCTCATCAACCACTCCTGTGGGAAACTTCCATACACCAGTTCCGCGGAAAAGTCCACTCTTTTCTTGGACTACCAGCACCTACAAAGAGTTTCCCAACCCAACAGTCGACGCATTACTACGTAGTCCTTATAATTACACACATCACTACGCACGTAACCCTTACAGCAAGTGCACGAAGCAAAAGTGCATTCACTATGTTTGAATCAGAAGAGAACTGCTGATCAAAATCCTGAATCACAAATGTGTGCACACAAGCTTATACAAATGCATACTTGATAACTTAAGTAACACTTCCAACTGTCGGATTTAGTCAGGATTATTCAACAGTAATGTCAAAATATGTGGTCCTCATGCAGATGATGCGTTCAGCACTATGTCTCAGCTCTGAATCTGTCTATTGGATCGGCACAGATAAGTTGGAATGTCACACCGTTTGGCATGATCAGTGCAATTTGGCACTTTGTCCAGCGCGACCTATATATGCGCGCGACCTATATATGCCTACAGTCTTGGCCTTATTAATGTACCACTCTATATGAAGTCTATTGTGCCTATTTTCAGTATGAATCCGTGCTGCTAGGTGAGTGGTTCATTGTACTGAGTTCTTGGGTTGTGTGAATGTGTGCCAAACATCTTGTAATCTCCAAGTTGATAGTGAAATTCTGTCTTCCTTCACCCATGGACGTATGCAATTGCTGAACCACGTCAAGTCTGGTCTGCGCGTGCGACTGATCTACTGAATTCATTGTTGATTTGCAAATTACGAACTTTACCGATTAGGGTCGTGAATCTCATGATTGTAAACGGTAAAGTAGTTTTCAGGCAGTCGTACTTGAACACACACGCGCGCGCGTCTATCTGTCACATCCAGTATTAATGACAGACTTGGAGTTGAATTAGTAGAAGGCCAAAGCAAAGGCATGTAGAACTTGGGTAATGTTTAATCAAAGAGTGAATGTTTAATCAAATAGTGTATAGAATCGACTTCGCATGAAAGGAAAGTCTAGAAGAGAAAATAGGGCAGTGGTTGAAGCAAAAGTTGCACCGGAGCTCGGGCGAAATCTTGCGGAGCTAAGAGACCTTAACGGGTTCAGAAGATTTAAAACTACTGGAGGCAACTGCCCTGTTACAAGATATGTTGGATATAGGGGTGGTACAACCTATACATATGGTAATATACATCTAGTGCCAAAATTTTGAAGCAAAGGTGACCTTCAAACTTCAAAGGTAACTGATGTATTAGTGCCTAGCTGACAAGCTCCATACTTTGTCGGCTATATTATTTTCTTTTTCTTTATTTTTTTTTTCGTTATTTTATTTTATTTATTTATTATTATTTTTTATGAAGAGGGGTGGGGGGATGATAGCGAGGAAACGGTTCGAGTCCGAAACAAAAATCGGAAAAAACTTTTTTGAAGCAACATTTGGAAAGCATCTTCAAGCATAAGCTAGCAATATCCCCTTCCCCATGTACAAGTTTCTACCAGGGACATATTAACTCACAGCCTTACCAGATAAATGAACCATACAGGCAGGGTTTTCTTAACCTGAATTCTTATGCTATATGAAGGCGCCAGACTGTGGATGGATTGATTGCAAAAATTACCTCTCTCTTTTCGTTCATCACGAAAGCACCAATACCCACTCGGTGACTGGCGTTTGCTGGTAGAGTATTTGCAGTTTCAGGAATCCAGTGTACAAGCATTAAGTATTTTGCCTCTGCATGATGATAGAAAAATCCTTCCTGCAAAGCAGTATGTCACATCATGAAATTATAGTCAACTGCGAAAGAGAAGTTGATGGACAAACTTTTCCAAATAATATATTTTGTAGAACTTGAGATTAAAAGACAGTGATAGATTGGAAGGCAAATGCGAGTTCATTTCTGAGTAAACATAAGAAGTCAGTTTTCGAGGATGTAGTTATCGAAACAAGTGAAGGGGCAGTGTGGAAGTAGGAAGATAAATCCAACTTCTGCAAGTAGAAAGCTTCATATATGGATCAGAATCAAGGTGGATAAACTTCTTATCGAGGTAAATTCTATAAACACCACAAACATACCTTAACAGCCGACTCAACAAGATTTACGAGCTCTATGGGCATTTTAATCCAAACACCCTTCTTACCCTGCAAAAACGATGGTAAAGTGGTTCAACAAAAACAAACTACACTGACTGATATGACTGATAGATAGACTGATACACATATCCGAAGAGGAACTTGCACTGATAAGCAAGTCAGATTACATGGTCATGCTTCACGAGTAGAGGCCAGCTCCTATCTTATAACCCAAGCCCAAAGTAACAACATCAAACCTCAAACAGATACAGTCTTGTAAAACACATAAAATTGCTTCCTGAGATGCATTATTAGGCCTCTCGGCATTCAATCATGCGTCCAATGTACACTAAACAACATCATATCAGGCTCACAAAAAAAACTTGCTTTTTTAAGCTACAAAATTTCACGTATGCCCTATGTTGCAGAAATTTTCTCCGCCTTTAGCAAATTTGAGCCTCTTTTCATTTGGATACAACTTGATCATCTAAAAATCGATTCAAACTCAAATCCTCCCTCCGTTGAATTGAATTCCCCCCTTTGACTTTTGGCAAAGCGATATGATAGATATTGGTACATGTAAACATTGGACTCAACACAACTAGCAATCAAAGATTCAACAGGAAAAAATCCAATGAAACAGAAGTAGTAATTATATACTCCGCATCAAATAAGCTAAATGAGTATGTAGTAATTTGCAAAAAGTCAAAATACACATCGAGAAAGGATACTTCTTAGAGTGCAATATATATATATATATATATAAGTACTAATTGACAAGACAAACGAGCGCTTACACGATGAGCAATAATACTCGAACCCCGTCCTGGAAATCAGTCAAAAAGTCAAAAGGAATTTAAATCTGGAACATAACAAAACTTGAAATCAAAATACCTGTTGTTTCCAATGTAGCAATGAAGCTCTGAGCAAAGAAGTAAATACAGTAGGGGCGATGGGCTCACTGGCCATTTCCACTATCACACCCCCATGTACATCATCTTTACCAGTTAGCAACCTTTCAAACTGCTGCACCTGGCTCTCGGACACCACATTCGACGACGTGGTACTCATCGAAGATCTGACCCTAAGCTGCCTCCCAAATCTAACCTTAAACTTGCCTGGACGAACAAACCATAAAATCAAATTAAGCCCTCCAAATTAAAGGGTTTCTTTGAAGATACCAATCAAGAAGATTTGGGTTATGGCTTATGACCTATAAGGGGTTGTTTGATTTGGAGGGTGGAAAGAAGATTTCTGGTTGTGAAACAGAGGAGTGAAGAAGGCCTGCAGAGAGATCTGATGGTGATGATCATTTCCTGCCTTGGAAAGTTTTGTTGACATTTATATACTAGTGGAGACACACATGTGGACATGATATAAACAATATGGTACGCAGCTTTCTGTCGACATTCAAGGAAAGATTTTGATTCTTCAATGCCGCAAAAAGTTTGGCACTTGGTTAGTTAAAATAGTCTCGTCTGGTGAGGCTACGGAGCGAGCAACAGCTAAGAACTGAGATCAGAACATTAGGCGCCGTAACATTAGGCTCCGTACGTTTACGATATTTATTTTTTATTTTTATTTTCATAACTTTCATATTTAGTTTGAAAATACGTTTACGTACTTTTATCATTTTTATCAAAAAAAAATTTAGTTATTTTTTCTTATATTGAGTTAAGTTTTGGTGAAAAAATTAAAAACACATCGGAAGTGTTTTCAATTTTTTATCACTATTTGAGTAATTTTATCTAAAATAAAAATAGAAAATGGTAAAAGTACGCAAATTTTTTTTTATCATCATTGCAAAAAACAAAAAACGAATATCGTAAACGTGCGGGGCCTTAAGAACTTAATGATAGGAGCTATCTATTTTTTTAAAATTCATCTTTTCTATAAGAACAAAAAATCACTTATTGGCATGTGTGACACATAGTAATATTCCAAATTTCTCATTGAATTATAAATTAACAATTAACTCATTGCAAAAATTACAAAAATAGATCTCATCGCTAACACATAGTAATACTCCAAATTTCTCATTGATGGGGGGTATATTAGCTGTTAAGACATTATAAAATCTCGTCGCTAAAGAGTAGATTGACGCTGAGTTTTGAAATATTGATCTTTACGAGAGTCTCTGATGCATCTTAATTACAGTGAATATAGATCGCTCTAACATATGCTTATTTGTCACTAAATCAAGTACTTTTAAAATTTATGTATGCTTACCACCCGTTTTCAAGCGAACCAAACTTTATTTTTGTCAAACCTATCAAAATCAAAGCGTAAATCATTAGAATCTTTGGGAGGCTGTGGATAGGACACGTCAAATCAACGGATAATAAAGTCAATCTGAAGAATTACAAGGGCAATATCCCTAAAAACCAAACAATTCCATTTTACCACCTTCCATTTTACTTGGTTTAACTCTGGTTTTACCAGGCCCCTCCATTTCACCGGATCTCTCAAACCCAGCCCGCCGCCTTTTTACCTATAAATTCCTCGGCCCCAACGCGCGCTGATGGAAGTATTTGCCGGCCAAAACGACGCCGTCTTCCTCCCGACTACCCTGACCGGCGATGCACCGTCCGATGACCGGATCCCTCCGCCGGCTGCCGAGCGGCAGTCCCTGCGTCCCCCGCAGAAGCTCCGCCCCATCAGGTGCAACGGCAGGGGCCCGGCGGACGGCCTCGACGCGGGACTGTCCGGCGCCGCCTCGGCGGAGTTAGGGTTCCTGACTCAGCTCTCGTCTCAGAAGCAGGGTCCGGTTTTTGGTGCAAATGTTAGTCAGCCGGACCTCGGAAATGGCGGCGGCGAAGTTGCGGGAAATGTTTGTTCGGCGGCAGAGCCGCCACCGGTGAGCCTAGATAAGGCCGGAATGGGTGCCGAGTGTATGAAGTTAGTCTCTGAGGGACTTTTCTCGGAGACTGACTTGAGGTAATCCTTTATTGACTCCTTCTTTAGTATTTGTCACTAAAGCTGAAGTCTTGACGCTTTTAGGCAAGAGGGCCAAAGTGGCAAAATTGACACTTATTTGGTGAATGCGCGAAAGCGAGCGAGTAAGGAGTGATATCGGGAGCTTTGGCAGCTTTAGAAAGATCCGGGGACCTAGGAAAGTACATAATTATTGTTCTGTACTAGTGAACTTGCCTAGTTTGGTTGGTTTTTTGTTCGACTACTCTTTTTGAGATGCTTGTCCGTCATCTGTTTTTTTTGGGGTTCTTAGCTAATAAGAAAAAGATTTTCTTGCCAAGTTGGTCCAGTTGACCATGTTTCCCAGTTTTTAATTGCCATGGGTAAGATTCTAATAACAGGGCACGAAAGAATTTGTCACAAAAGGGTGACAATTGAATGAGATTAGAGTACCCTATGCTAAATTTTGCAACAGAAAGTTTTGAATTTTGTACTTGTAGTAGTCGGAACTGTGGTTGACAAAGGTAATGCTATGAGATGCTAGCACATATATCTGGGAAATTTTTTTCCTTTCTGAGACACTGTTCTCATTTGAAAGTTTTTGGTATTTAGAAATTGCTTGTGTTTCTATTTGTTCTATGTTTGGTTGTGTGAGATTCAGCGTATCTGAGACGAGGTTACGGATATTAGTATATGAGGACTTTAGAAATGCGACAGGCCAGTCGGCCTTTTCACTGATTTAAATCATGTCCTTTTTTTTTTTGGTCTCGGGTATGTTCAATGTTGGCAGTGTGGGTAGTGGAGGCGGTGTCTTGCACTGGCTGTCACATGTAGTGTATTGGGTAGCGGTTGCAAAACCGAGCAAGTGGTCTTTTTGGCTTCTTTTTATGCTTTATATCGTTCAATATCGTCGTAATAATGCAGACGGAATCTGTGTGGAGGGTGGGGGACTGGGGGTTAGAGTTTAAATTATGGATTCTACTTGCAATATTTCAAAATCGATTAGTCAGTAAGTCTGCGTTCTCCTTTTGGTATTGAGATAGTGCACCAACATATTAATGGATCTTGTTGACGTGAGAGATTTGAGAATTGCAGCAGTAATGTTTATCAGGAGAACCATAATAACAATGTCCCCAATTAAATATGGGATGCCCTATATTTTGGGACTGAGAACAAGAAGTGGCATGTAATAAGTAAAGTCCATGATAGTGCTAGAATTGGAAAGCTAAAGCAAGTTTGGGACATGACGCTAGTCACAATTTAAATATCGATGTTACAGTAAACTGAAATGATGTTTCTCTGGTTTCAGCTCATCTTCAGATGACGGCATTGAATCATCAGAAGCAATGAAAGAACCTTTGAGTCGGAAGAGGAAGAGGAAAACAATGAAAAAACTTGAGTTGTGTATGGAAAGTATGATAAGGAAAGTGATGCAAAGGCAAGATCAGTTGCATAAACAGTTGATAGAGACGTTAGAGGAGAAGGAAAAGGAAAGAATCATCAGGGAAGAAGCTTGGAAGCAGAGGGAGATTGAAAGAGCAAGGAGGGAGGAGGAGGTAAGAGCGCAAGAGACATCACGAAGCCTTGCCCTTATTTCCTTAATTCAGAATTTGTCAGGTCATGACATTCAACTTCCCAAATCATTAGAAACCTCGTGGTTAGAGAAGTATGAAGGTGAAATACACAATCAAGAAGATTTCAGGTGTGATCAAAGTAATAGGAGATGGCCAAAATCTGAAGTGCAAGCTCTGATAACAGTTCGAACTGCTTTAAATCATAAGTTCCTTAATGGCCCTAAAAGCTCTGTATGGGAAGAGGTAGCTGTTGGATTGTCTAAAATGGGCTATAGCCGGAGTGCAAAAAAGTGTAAAGAGAAGTGGGAAAACATCAAGAAGTACTATAAAAGAACAATAGATAGTGGAAAGAAGCGTCCTGAAAATAGCAAAGCCTGCCCCTATTTTCACGAATTAGACATCCTATATAGCAGCGGGCTGATTTCATCTGGAAGTCCCCTCGACAATATAAAGAAAGAGTTCGAGGAAAAGGGTGTGACAGAGTAAAGTCTGCCAAACGCAGAACTTTTGGATTTCTCTTTAGGTTTAGTGTCTAAGCTTGTGGAGCTTAACAAAATACTTGATAGGCATCTTGCATCTATAATGTTTTACCTTGTGCCTTGATTCTTCTTCTGTATTCTTGTATCATTTTGGTGCTTTTTGCTATTGTCATTTGTATTAGGAGCTGTTTATGTACTAGGTCGTTCAGTTGACAGAAAGTACTGCTACATCTTCCGCTCATCTAAATTGGTTATTCTTTGAACAACGTTCTTCATCAAGTATTCGGTATTCTGCTTATGTTTTTACCTTGTAAATCAAACTATCGACATAATAATGGCGTCTGTAGGGATCCTTAATCAACGTTTACCTTCAAAGCTCTTTCTATTACCAACTTATTTAATTCTACTCATTCTTTGAATAAACTTTTGCACCTTAACAGAGAAGGAAACCGTGTGAAAGATAAACAACCTAGAGTTGGGTTGTTTACGATGAATAAAGTAAACGTAATTCTCATGGTCATCCACTCTCCACTTGTCATCGCTCAACGGGGCATTTGGACCCGCCTGAGAAGGGTCCCTGCATGCAGCCTA
This sequence comes from Escallonia rubra, assembly GCA_033065855.1. Taxonomy (NCBI): domain Eukaryota; kingdom Viridiplantae; phylum Streptophyta; class Magnoliopsida; order Escalloniales; family Escalloniaceae; genus Escallonia; species Escallonia rubra. Next base: position 113,423 of record JAVXUO010002880.1, read on the forward strand.
ATATTTGCAGGGCTTCTCTGTAAAAAAATTGATTTCTCAATGTAAATGTGATACCAAAGAGGAAAGAGCGCGGATTTTCTGAGAATGTTTAGTTCGTACCATTTCCTCCTTGCCGTTTCTAAATTCTGTGATTGCATTGGAAATACGGAGTAGTTTGAACTTTAAAGTACAATAAGTGAATAACATATTCGTGGTTCTTGCAACATGATGTTTGGCAGCTGGGTGAGATGCATGCAATCCTGGGCCTAATATATGAGATAACACGTGCCTTTCCTTCTAGTCTTCTTCTGCATTACTTATCCAGCCTGATGAACTGTAGTAATATGTGATCGAGGCACGGAATTTCTTTTTCCGGTCAAGAGGGTTCTTTGTGGCTTAAATATTTATAGGGGATTTCAGCAGGTTTTGTGACTCTTAATATTAGAGTTGAAGATTCCTTATGTCTAAATTCATGTTTGTGTTGCATTTTGGCCCCTTGCACATCATTGCTGCATTTCCTGATTTAGGTTTATCGTTCAAGTGTAGAAGGCTCTGTTAATGGAATGTGTAGATTCATACTTGTGATGCCGTTTGACCCCTTACACAGCGACTATGGATTGGCAACTATTGCAATTGGAACTTCTAAGGGCTCATAGTCTTCTTCATCAAGATCACTGCTGCATTTCCTGTTTCCTTCTACTTGGTCCATTTTCCGCCTTCCAACTCCAAGCAGCCGCTCTCCTCTCCGTGCACACACTTATGAGGTAAGGATAAAGTAAGAACTCTTGGGCAATACATCCTCGAGCATGCACGCCCACGCCCACGCCCACGCACCCAATACTTTATTCTTGAAATGACAGCACTTCCCTTGTTAGGCAACTCTACAAGTTCAATACACAGCGGTTCCCTTTCTGGTAATCTACACCCTCGACTTTGCTGGTTAGCTTGTGTGCTTTCTGCTTTCTTTCATAACAATCAGAAGCATTTTGAAATTTAGCGTGGGTTTTGCCAAGAATTATCGGCACTTGCTGGTCTATATTGCCTAGCATGTTTCTTTTTCATCGAAATGCATCAATTTTGTATCAGAATCACATAAATCTGCATTATCACATTCAGTAAATGTCATGCATCTCTTGATGTTTCTTAATTAGTCATTAATGCCAACCATTAAATGTAGTCCCAGGCTTTGCTCAAATATATAAGCTGGTTTAATCCCCCAACCACACTGTATCACACATTTTCTTATCTGCAAATGGAAAGAAAAAGAGGTCATGTGGGTGGTTTCCAGTTTCTTTCTATCGTCTTAATGGTTGTCCTCGTAGGAATTGCTATAGCGATATTTCCTATGTATGTGCAGCATGATCCGAATCCTACGTTAGCCCTTTTATTTTCTTCCATACCTCTGTCCATTCTAGTGCTCTATTTTGTCCTGGCCTCTTGTGTGTGGTGAACTGCGGCAACACATCATGCTATTGCTCCTAAGCTAGGAATCAGAGATGTTTACTTGTGACTTGATAATAGGCTTGTTACCTCCATGAGTTGGTAATGAACATGTTAAACTAATGAGGATTGATTAAGTTTTGGACTTTCAGAAAGCTGAAGTTGTGCTTCCTGTTTTTGTTTCCAACTATGTCGTTCAATTTTAGATTATGTTGCTAGCCTAATTTGGCTACTCACTTTCGACCACCCTTAGGTTCCACTTTTTGAGACACGTCAGTAAATCTTCAACGGTCAAACTTTAATGCTCTTGTCCCTGTCAACTCGGAGCGTGTCATGTGCGCAAATTTGTAAAAATGCCGAAAGATATTTTTTTTATTACGCGAGAAAAATCAAAATGTAGTGCAACTTATTCTTGGGGGCCGCGGACCCAGGGACCCTCCTTGGGTAGGCTGCCTGGTGGCACCCCTTTATAGTCGTTGAACGTTGTCCTCCTTAGGGAGCCATCCACCCAAGGGCACACCCCCTTGTGTAGCCATCGGGTTAGGGGCACTTCGTTTTCTCCAACATCTTAGTCCTTCATGACCCTTGCACACGTCTCTTAATTGCCCACTGGACTACCCCCTGTATTTGGAGCCGCTGAGTAAAGTCTACACTCCCAACCGGCCAACTCGCCATGCCATGCTTTCACTCTCCTACATACCCATATACCAACTTCCAGCTCTCCAATCTCAAACCAAAACCCTTTCATCATTCAACTCACCTCCTTACACCATGACAAGCTTCTAACTATCCAATTTGTACCCTTGCATCACTTGGTGATATTCAGGCCACCCACCATAACAGCAAAACCACATGCACCCTTGCCAACCAACTCATACTCTATCTATTCACATTTGGGTACTTTCAACACAGCCAATTCATAAATCCTTGGGGACTCCGTGTTCCATGACAACCTTTTGTCGAAACCCCCATTTCGCGACGTCTGAACCACCCAAGCGTTATCTCTATGCGACATGTCCTGGCGTTACGTCCATCGGCCTCCCCCGGGCAGCCCTCCATGTTACGTGCCCCCGCACGACACTTAGTAATCGCGCCCCTGCGCCATTTTCATTTATCGTGCCTTCGGCACCGCATACATCCTGTTGGGCCCATGCACCGCACCACTTATACAGTTGTGCCCCCAAGCTCTGTCACACTGTCATGCCCCCAGCGTTGATCTATCCCTTCACCAAACCATGCACATTTTGCATTGGTCATTGGACATGCTTCGACTCACTCTCAGACAACATCTATCAGGGTAGTCAAACTCATTCGGACACTACCTCAAGGAGCTCTAAGTGATCCGGCATGAAGACTCCC